>PVKY010001265.1:0-33684 GCA_004027775.1 Bradypus variegatus
GCCCCTCCCTTCCGCCGCGGCCGGGCCTGCGCCGAGCGGCGACACGGCGACGAGGGGGCGGGGCTCCAGCCGATCACGTGTCTGCGCACCTCCTCGGCGCGCGCGCCCGCCCGCCTGCTCGCCCCCGGCCCGGCTCCTCCTCCTCCTCTCGCCATTGCAGTTGGGACTCGGCAGCCCGGCGCGCACCGCGTGGCTTTTGGGGGGAGACCCCAGCGGGCTGAGCCAGGAGGGCGGCGGCTGCGGTTGGGGAAGGGGACGCCGACGAGGTAAGCGCCAAGGTGGCGGCGGCGGCCGGGCCCTCTCCCGCCTCTGCCCCTCCCCCCCTCTCTCCCTCTCAGCGCGGGCTCGGCCCGAGGGTCGGGGTGACAAGGCCTGCGACGCCCTGCGCCCCACGGCCTCCGCCCGGGACCCTCGGCCCGGCCGCCCGGCCCATGCCTCCCTCGCCGGCCTCGCTCCCGCGCTCGGCCGTTACTCTCCCCCATTGTGCCGAGGAAACAAAATGGCGGCGGCGGCGGCGAGGGCCCGGTGCCGGGCTTTGTCTGTTGCGGCCCCGGCGCGCACGCGCGCACGTGCTGGGCGCTCACACCCCCTCGAGCCGCGAGCATCCCGGCCGGCGCCGCGGCAGCCCCTCCTCGCCCCGTTCTCCTCTTTGTCCCCTTCCCGCCCCGAGTTCCGGGAGGTGGGGGGAGGTCCGAGGCGGGAAAAGTCCCCTCTTTTGTGCTCACTGCGCGCGAGGGGGCGGACCTCTGCCTGGAACCCCCCACGTGGGTCCCCGAGAAGGGCTTTGTGGGTCCGCGGGGTTCCCGAATCTCTGGCCGACTCGGCCTTACCCACATCAGGACCCGAACTGGGGAGGGTTTCCGCTTTCTTGAGTTAGTGTTTCACTGATGTTGCTTTTTCTCCAGATCGCTTAGGATTTGCTGCCTCCCCCCAAACGGGTGATCTGGTGAGAGACGTGGGGTGCACTTTTAATTTGCGAGGTGGAACCCAGACTTGGGGGTTTCAAATCCGTTCTACTTCTGTTGTTTCACGTTAAGTGGTTCCGATTCTTGAGTTTCCAGGGTTCTATCCTGGTTAGTCTTCCGCTTGGGTGGAGTGTTTTGGGGTTTGCAGTCGTCAGCATGGTCTCTCTCACTTTGGTGGCTAAACTTGGGGAGAGTAAGCCATCTCCTCAGCAGTTCCGAGACTGATGTGAAGTTGTTTGGATTTCTGCTTCGGGAAATGACAGATCAGTAAGGAAACATCGATTTCGGTAATAAACGTCCCTTTCCTCCACTCAGGTATTTCAGTGATTTTGAGTCTGTCTTTCTGATTGCTTAGTAGTCAACCCTCTTTAAAACGAGTGGTCTGATGCCATCTTGGGGACCCACAGGGAAAATGCGAGGTGCCGTGGGAAGTTAGGAGTCACACGTAGGTCTTTAAGCTGTTTGCTCTGGCATTTGTGTTTGGGAATCTCCGGGGATGCTCCGTGCTGCCACTATGCTCTGCACGTGATCTCTTGGGATGTTGCTATAGCAGCCGCTCAGGCTGTGAATGAAGTGTGGGAATCAGAGCCTCATTCACAGCTGGAAAAGAGAAAAGAAGGCCCCGGGGACTGGCAGGTGGTACTGTCCCTTTCCTGTCTTCCCGGGGGCCCTTGTTCCTGAGCTGTCTCTTGGCCTGATGGGTGAGCGACAGTATCCTCTCATTCACGTTAGAGTCTGAGTAAATGCTGCCAGGCTTGGCCTTGCCACCCCCGGGCCCTGATATAGCTGAGATTCCCTCTCCTCCTGGAGCTTGCATTAGCCTGAGAATCCTCCTTTTTGTGGAGCAGAGAGGTAGCCTAATTGTTGGCAGTTTTTGTTTGTTTTAACTGATGGAACTTGCATAGCGCCTGCAGGCAAAAATGCCTTTAGTTTCTTCTAGTATATGGAGACCCATGTACCTGGGAGTGAGGAGTCTAAGGCTGTTCCTTGTTTTTCTTAAATTGGCAAGGGGGGCTTCTGGAGTTTGGATCTCACAGACTCAGAGCTCCTTTTCGTGTCCCTCTGGTGATGGCTTCCAGGTAGGGACAGGTGGAGCCCGTGATGGGAAAGAGCTTTCCTTAGCCTCTCCCCTTATTGGGTTAAAATTAGGCGGACTCCTATCTCCTAGGCTTTAGCCAGATTTGGGGGCTGAAAGTCTTTTTACTTATGAAAAAGATTTTGGAAGTTTTATTTGGGCTGGAACAGCTCCCCATTATCTACCTCTGTCACCTTCCCCAGTTTGTTTTGCGTTCACCTTTAGCCACCCCAGGGGAATGATTCCTTTTCTGAAGTCTGGGTTTGCACCTCCTTGGCCTCTCCATCCCAGTACATTTTGTCGGCTGGTTGATTAACATCTTGCAGTTGGGAAAGGTGTGTAAACATTAGCGTGAAGTTATGACATTTTATTTGAGCCTTGTTTTGACTGAACTCTCTAATACGGCAGGAGTTAAGAGTATTCTGGGTTTTCTATTTCGGAGGCTTTTTATCTTCACAGAGTTCTAGGAGAGAAGGATTTTGTTTCCAGTGGAAAGATTTGGAACTGGAGGCAGATAATGGTTTGACTGGCAAGTGCCTATGGTGAGTTAATGAAGGGGGTTGATGCCCTGCTGAAGCATTTGGCAATTCTGCGTAAGCAACTCAGTTCTCTGCTTTATCATTTAGGATAAGCCAGTGGTGCTTCTCTGTGATGCTGGTAGCGTTACAGAAAAAGTAGCGAAAGTAGAGTGGGTAGGTGTCTAGGAGCCTCATCAGTGCACGGATTTCTTAAATTGTCTCTTAGGATTTTTATGATCTGTTAAATCCTTGGGGACTTTTCCAGCCCTTTACAGGTGATCCCATTATAAATAGTCAGGCGTTCAAACAGGGTTGTAACATGTTCTGTTTTCAAATGTCTTGTTCACATGTCTGAAAGTCATATCCAGTTGAAATTTAATTTTCTCTTATTAAATGTCCACATAACAAATTTAAAATGTATCTGCTAGTTTTAAAATGAAAATGAGTTTACTCTTTAAGAGCTGTTTTCTTGTGGGCCATATTTGATCATCAAAGATTGCTTTGTCACAAAGTTGAATGTCCCTCCTTTTATCAGTAAATAAGTTATTTTTTACGTCTTAGTGAGAAATGGTTCTGTTGGCCGTTTAAGGTCCATGATGATTTCCTCGAGGGTTCCCGTCAGCTGCCCCTCTCACTGTCATTAGGATTGTGGTTCAAAGTCAAGGTGAGGTCCTATTCGGTGTTAGTCTTTAGGCCAGTTGCTTTACAGCTGCTCACCTTTGAACCACTCTCTCTTACCTGAATGTGTTTTTTTTTTCATGGTTTAGAGAGTTTAAGGTTTATTAGAGGAAGAAAGCAGAAGAAAGCAGGTGGGAGCCATCAGAAAAGAAAGAAAGGAAAAAATGGCTCTCCTGAATGTGTTTTTAAGTGTGGAATGCTGCAACTTATTTTTGCTTCTCAGCACATTGAGATTTTTTGCAGTTTAATGAGTCTTGCTGTGCATTCATAATTCACAAGAAAGTTCTAAATGTCAGCAACATGGAAATACCAGCTGGGTCCCGTGGCTCATAATGACACTTAATAAATCCTTGCCTGGTGGGCTTTGCAGACCCCTTCCAGGAGGGACTAGACCTGGCAGCTCTGGGGGCTGCAGGTGTGGGAGTGGGCTGGAGTGGAGGGAGTGTGAAGCAGATTGATTTTGGCGAAGTTGCTCAAGGTTTTTTAACACCCAAGGCTTTGACTCCGGAGAAGTTTGGCAATGTTTTCTAAAACTTCAACGGGTGATTGCCGGGGGGCCCAGCAATTTCACCCTTGAGCGGGTATCCCAAAGAAATGAAACTTGATGCTCACACAAAAAAGCCTGTGCAGGGGTGTTCCGTAGCGGCTCTGTGCTACTGGCCACGAGCTGGAAAGGACCCAGGTGTCCTGAGTGAATGGCTAAACCAGCCTTGGTAGCCACAGAATGCTACTTACCAGTCAAAAGGAACAAGCTTGATCCACACAGCAATTTGGGTGAAACATGAGGCAGTTAATGCTGAATGAAACAAGCTAATCTGAAAATGTTACATACTGTACGATTCCGTTTATACGTAACTTTCTTGCATTGGCAAAATGAGTGGACAGGTGACTGGATTAGTGGTTGCTGGGGGAGGTTGGGGGTGGAGGGAGGTGGCACTGATTGGGTTCTGGGTTGCGCCTGCATCGATGTCAGCATCCCAGCTGTTGTATCGCACTCTAGTTTTGCAAGATGTGACATGCGGGAAACTGGGTCAAGGGCACGTGGAATATCTGCGTTATTCTTACAGCTGCACATGAGTCTACAGTTATCTTAGAATAAAAAGTTTTAACTTGAGAAAAAGGCACCCTTATGTATACAGTAACTCACTTGTTGACATTTAACATCCTTTGAGATGTCTTTTTTTGAACTAGAAAAGAACACTTTTGGGGGCAATAAACTCAAAATTAAATTGCACGCTTAGGTTAATAAAAAAAAAAGAAAGAAAAATCCAAGGCTTCACCTGACCAGGTGTGGGAAGATTTCCTGAGCTTGCTTCTTCCACTCCCTTGCTGCCTGAAGATCATTTTGGAAAGAAGACTTGATAATTCTCAGTTGGAGTCAGGTTAAGCATTTTTCTGAGATATGTTGTCCTGTCACAGGCAGATTATAAAGCATTTCTCCTAGTGGTTCATTGAAGACCAGTTAACATCATTCCTTTGCTATATTGCATTTAGAGTTTTATTGTTTATAAAGCTTTTTCCCACATTCTCAACTGTAGTCCTGATTAAGGTGTAGCTGGTATTTTCATCTTCACTTTTGACCCTGAAGGTCAAAGTGATTAGTGTTTTGGAAAGCTCAGGGTCAGACCCTGTGCTCCTGTCTCCAAGGCCTGAGGGCCTGCACCTCAGTAAATGGTCCCAGAGGCTTGGATCTCACAGCAGTGGGAATTCCAGAAACAGTTTGGGGAGCAACCTGTGTTTGCAAACTTTTTTTGTCAAGTAGAAGATTTTTTGTTTTTTAAGTTGATCACTGTAACCACCATCTTCATCTTTTCATAAGGATCAAAAAAATATAGAAAGAAAATGGACAGTCCTTTATAAATGGAACATATTTGTGAAAACCGTTTTTCCCGATTTTGTCATCTTCTCATGGACCCGTAAAAGCATTATTGCAGACAGAACTGGAACTGGATTTTGAAATTTCACAGCATGCCTTTGAGAACAAGTTTTAAGTTGGCACTTTCTGGCCTGGTTGCTTTGTAAACATTATTTTCAATGTGTCCTGATGATGAGACTGTGAGAGTTTAAAGCATCATTTAAAGACCAGTCTGTGTGCATCATTTCACTTCACAATCCAGGATGGGGGATCAGGGAACCAAGGGCTGGGGTTGGATCCGTGTAAGTTTCAAAGCTGAAGTGGGTCCTTCTGAGATGAGACTCTGCTTCAGGACCATTCCTCGGTGGCTGAGGCTGCAGTAGGACCCCATGAAATACCCTGGATGGGGGTTCCCAGAGGGCCGGGCCTGCCACCCGCCTGATTGCGAGGGATCCCCGACATCTCCTCAGCTCCCATCCCCGCACCTGCTCGTTCATCCTGCAGACATGTGGCGAGCCAGGCTGCTGGCTTGGGTGTGTGTCTTTCCCAGCAGCACCTGCCACAGACCTGGTTATTGTCATCACTGAGAGGTCAGAACGATGGGCAGTGTGCTGCAAGCGTAGCGTTTTGTGGTTTAAACTTCCTAACTCGGCATGCTGTGGGTGGGCCCCTTTCAGTATGAAAAAGAAAGAAAGAAACCTGATCCCTGCGAGTTAGAACATCCCAAACCACATGGAGTCATGTTTTGAAATCTTGGTGTTTCACGTTTTCTCCCACCTTCCTTCCATCTCTTTTCAGAGAGGCTGGGCTGGGCCATCCCAGGCTTTGTTTCTGCCCAGGTTTGAGTCCTCCACGTGGTTGCCAGAGCTTTGTTCAGGGCTTCATGGCTTTTAAAGTTAGGTTGGTGGGGGCCAGGGGAGCCTTGTGTGTGGATGGGTGTTGTGTGCTTCTTACCAGCAGTGTTCCTTGCTAGACATGCTCTCGAAAAGGGGGTTTCTGCTCACCCAGAAGAGATGAATTCCCTGGGATTCAAGACCAGGGCTGTGGGTTTGGGTGACAACTCTGGGCTCACATAGACACATAGGAAGGCCAGCTTTGTTGCCCTGCAGAGGCCTGTTAGCTCCAGTTTTTAGACGTTTGTTCTAATTAATGCGTTAGTACTCTTACTTTCTTTGTGTTCTTAAATCCAGAGGCACTCCCATGGGGCCTGGCCCAAGGGAGCAGGGCCCTGGGAGGAATGGACATGGCTGTAGCAGGGCCGCCCCAGCGTTCCTTGTTTTAAAAAGTGAAGGCGGTAGATAGAAATCCACAGGTGGGCTGTCTGCATGGAGACAGATGTGTTTGGGGCCTGTGCTTGTCTTGGAGGCATCACTCTCCTGCCCCCCAGGGGTGTGGAGGGGGTAGGTTTCTTCTCCTAACCTTCTCTGTGGGTCAGATGACACTTGCAGGAGAGCTTCCCCACACCACCTGGGGGTGAACCTCAGTCCTTCAAACAGTTTTCAGAGAAAAGAGTTGGAATATAGATGAATCGGATGATGGCAAGTATCATCGTGGACATGTGGATTTTTATAACCTTTTGTGTTGAATTGCCTATACTTATGTTTTTATGATGTTTTATTATGAAAACTTTCAAACACACAGAAAAGGTGACATAATTTTACACTGAACACCTGTATACACACCCAGGGGCCTGCTGTTGAGTTTTGACTCTTAATGTGTGTTTCCTGTCTGCCCATCCATCTATTCTGTTCATCTGTCAGTTCACTGTGTTTTTTGGGTGCATTTCAAAACAAGTTGCAGTCTTGCCTCTAGATATTTTAATTCAATTTTATTGAGATATATTTACATACCATACAGTCATCCAAAGTCTATAATCAACTGTTCACAGTACCATCATATAGTTGTGCATTCATCACCCCAATTACTTTTTGAATGTTTTCCTTGTAGCAGAACATTGAAAATAAGAATAAAAAATAAACACCGAAAACAACCCCCACAGCCTATTTTTCATTTAGTTTTTTGTCTCCATTTTTCTATTCATCCATCCATACGCTGGGTAAAGGGGGTGTGATCTACAAGGTTTTCACAATCACACTGTCACCCCTTGTAAGCTACATTGCTATACAGTCGTCTTCAGGAGTCAAGGCTCCCAGGTTGCAGTTTGATAGTTTCAGGTATTTATGTCTAGCTATTCCAGTGCATTGGAACCTAAAAAGGGTTATCTATATAGTGCATAAGAATGTCCACAGAGTGACCTCTCTACTCCATTTGGAATCTCTCAGCCACTGAAGCTTTATTTTGTTTCATTTCACATCCCCCTTTTGGTCAAGAAGATGTTCTCCATCTGCAGGGTCCAGATTCGTCCCTGGGAGTCATGTCCTGTATTGCCAGGGAGATTTACACCCTTGGGAGTTGGGTCCCATGTAGGGGGGAGGGCAGCGACATCACCCACCCAGTTGGCTTAGCTGGGGGGGGGTCACATGTGAGCAACAAGGAGGTACTTAGGGGGACACTCTTATTTTATT
This sequence comes from Bradypus variegatus, assembly GCA_004027775.1. Lineage (NCBI taxonomy): Eukaryota > Metazoa > Chordata > Mammalia > Pilosa > Bradypodidae > Bradypus > Bradypus variegatus. The sequence continues at coordinate 7,617 of PVKY010001265.1, forward strand.
TTATTTTGTTTATTTTATTATTTTATTTTATTTATTGTTTTTTTTCCTCTAGACATTAACTAGAGTTCTGTATGTATTTACAGTTCTTTTTTTCTTTTGAAGTAATACGCAGATCTTATACACCATTCAGTGACTCTTGACAGCTGTACAAACCCAGTCCCTGTCAAGATTCACCCCTGACCCTTGCCCCCAAACAACCCATCTCATCCCTTCCCCGCTGACCCCTGCTGCCATCCTCTAGTAGCAGCCACTGTCCTGATTTTTCTCCCCTTTAGTTTTGCCTGTTCTAGAATTTCCTACAGGTGGAATCTTTTTTTTATTGTTAAATGTAACATATATACATAGAAGTGATATCTTTCCAAGTGCAATTTAACAAGTGCAAATTTCAAAAAATATTGTAGGTTATAGTTCCACAGTTTCAGTTATTTCCTTATGAAATATAACATATACACAAAGGTAATAGCTTTCAGAGTATGATTTAACAAGTAGACATGTAGGAAATTTCCAAAGTTGTTATGACTTATAGTACCCTAGCTTCAGTTAGTTCCTTATTGTGAGATACAGCCTACATGCAAAAAGGTAAAGCTTTAAAATTGCAATTTAACAAGTAGCTGTAGAACAAATTTCAAAGGATGCTGTGTTGCAGTTCACCATTTCAGTTCTTTCCTTCGAGCTGTTCTAATACGCTGGCAACTAAGAAAAAGAAAATTGTATAGTATTCACAATCCTTTGTTAAATTCCATCTTGTCTGCCGCTCCCCCTTCCTCTAGTTCACTCATTTTCCCGATCTTCAGGGACGTCTAGGCAGGGACCACCCTGACCTGTTCATGTTGGAAAGGGGGGTCGGCTTTATGAGCTAAGGGGGCACATCTACTTGACGTTCTTGAACAGTCTATTGCCTCTGGGTTTGGAGACCTTTTTTTTTTGGAAAGTTAACTTGTTTTACTGAGACATGTCAAATAAACCAGGTTATATGAGAAATCTTCCCTTTATTCAAAGTAAGAGGCTCGCTTAGCAGACGCTTCTGCGGGCCCTGCAGCCGTTTACCGGTGGCCTTGGAGGAGGCTCTTGCTGGCAGCCTCTGGCCTCCGAGCTGCTCCTTTGCCGATGACCCCCCGTGTCTGCCCCCTCCTGAGCCCTCAGGGTCAGTCCGCCCCCAGGGTTCTCAGGCTGTTATACCTGCATTAGGACCACCCGGAGGACTTGGGCGTTGGGGTTGAGCTTGAGCTCAGCAGTCAACAAACATTTGCATTTCTGTCCTTTTCTCATTATTGACGCTGGGCTGTCCCTAACGGGGCTCCGGGCGCCCTCACCAGCCCGACGCCAGCCCTGTGGCCTAGCCGGCCGTCCTGGCGCCGCAGCAGCTCACCCGGCGTACCGGCCGTTCCAGGTGTGGAGTCAACGTGCTCTCCGAGGAGCTCCTTGTAGGTTTTAGACAATCTCAGTCCTAGAAAAACCTTAATAAAAAGGTCTTTGCCTCCTGGAACCTTGGTTTACCTATGTTATTTTAAAGTCTCTACGTTTGGTATTTGTAGTGGAGGAGGAATCTGAGATGAAGAGGTTGTTACAGGTACTTTGAAGCTTATGTCACCTTGTTGGACTTGGAGGGGAAAGAGATTTGCTCCTTCTAGTTGGTCTGGACAGATCCGTGGGGATGGGGACTTGTTGGCCTCATCCGTCACTGTCCTGACATCTAGCCCAGTGCCTGGCATGGAGGAGGGACAGACTAAATACTTGTTGAATCAATAAATACAGGTCTTTTTTTTTAAATTCAGTTTTATTGAAAGATATTCACATACCGCAGTCATCCATGGTGTACAATCAACTGTTCACCGTACCATCATATAGTTGTGCATTCATCACCCCAACCAATCTTTGAAAGTTTTTCTTACACCAAAAAGAATAAAAATAAGAACAAAAAATAAAAGCAAAAAAGAGCACCCAAATCATCCCCATTTTTCTACTTACCCATCCGTACACACTGGAAGAAGGCAGTGTGAGCCGCAGTCACACCGCCACACCGTGTAAGCTACTGAATACAGTTTTAAACATCTGTCATTATCAGATGGAAGAGATGCCAGCACAGAGACGGCCACGACTGGTGGCTGTGTGATTAACACAGGACCCGCTGCGACAGTCGGCGGCAGCCGGCTCCTCCCGCTCAGTGCACAGTGATTTCCTGGCCCCACCGGGAAACAAGACGTGATTTCTGATCTGGTTCTCGTCAGTTTAGAATTGGGTTTCCAGAACTTTGGTTTAATTTTTAGATTATCTGCCTTGGCTGTACTTTGTAAAAGTTTGCTTAAGTTTTCTGCATGTTAAAAACAAACAAACAAACAAAATGATTGGTGGAAATTTTCAAACCTGTACAGTTAAATCCCGGTATGCTCCATCCCCCGGCTTCAACAGCTGTCAGCGTTTCACTGACTTGTTTCATCCTGCCCCTCTCCACTCAGCCACTCACCTGAGTTACCTTAGAGCAAACACCGGGCATATAATTTCAGCCATAAATGCTTACGTAGGTGTGTAGTAGACAGGAATGTCCTTTGTAAACCCGGCCGCAGTGTCCTCACTCCTAACTGAAGTGCCGTCCCTTACTGCACGAGGCCCCCTGGCACACATCACTCTCGTCAGCCCTCAGCCGGGGGTGCAGATCCCATGGGTGCCATTTTTGAGGCACGGATTTGTGCTGTGTGCGTTTCCTGGGTTGTCTCATTTGTTGCCCTGGTGCCCCTGCAAAGCTAGAGGGGCCATTCCCGTGTTACAGGTGTAGGAGGAAGTGCCCAGGAAAGTTGTTCCAAGCCGCATGGCTGGTGGCGGGCAAGCAGTGCATCATTCCGTGGGTTGGTGCAAAGCTCTGACTTGGTGGGCACCAAGTGGCTTGCCAAGAGCCTCCGCCGAGGGAGCAGTTGAGCCCGGGACTGGCCTTTCTCCCACCACCCACGTTCCCTCACCCTTTCTCCTTCCTTCGTCCAAGGTAGAGTCTTCACCTCACCACCACTGCCTCTTTGGCTCTGCAGAGACACTGCCGAGCAGTAGACCTTAGGCTTTCAAGTTCAGCCTTGCTGCCTTTAAATTTGCAATTAGAATTGCATTGTGGACCTGAAGAATTGTGAGAAATTCATGTTTTGGCCGGTCAGGTCAGAGTTTATCCCTGAAGCATGTGCCCCTCCATTCTGGAGCAAACTGCCCTGGCTCTTAAGAAAGTTGAGGTTGAAGGGGCTCGATGGTATTTGGAGAATTGGTCTCTGTCATATATTGTGCTGCTGATTTTTGTTGTTGTGATTTATCCATTTGGAAGGTTTCATTATGGACCAGACTGTTTGCCCAGAGTGAGAGTTGAGTACATTGTAGTCTCAGCAGGCTGTTTAGAGACCAAAACCATCATTGTAGCTGCGTTGGTCCCAAAGATTTCATTGTGTGCCAGCTGTCTTGGCCTCTCCAGAGGTGAACCCAAAGGTGTGTCCAGTTGACACAATTGCCAGTCTTTACCTTTGACATTTTCAGTGTCTCCTGACTTTTCCAAAGGTTCTTGCCTCCCCGTTTTATGGGAGCCTCCTTGGGCCCTCTCTCTCCTGCCTTCCTGCTGTCTGTTCTCTACCGGCAAGTGCCAGAGCTCTTGCACTCTCTTTCCTTCTCAAGAGTTTGATGTACAGCCTACATTATTTTTTCAAGGCTTGTTAATGTCTTTTTTTTTTAATGTCTCTGAACATTGACTTATATTTGTAAACATGGTGAAACAATACAGAAATGAAAGAAACCATGTGAATGGGGGGCTGCTGTCAGTCCTGGCTTCCAAAAACCAGGCATTTCCTTTTTAGGGAACTTTATAACTAGTTGTCTAGTGCCTTGGTGCAGTGGCGAGTTCCTGGACATAAAGGTGTTAAGGGCACCTTCGTGTGACACACTGCCAGTCATACTGTTGAGTATCTGGCTGCTAAAAGTAACCCATCTATGAGATATTTGCAACTAACAGGATTTTCTAATCTTATAGATAGTTGAAGTGTTGATAACACCAAGGAAATCTGTCACAATTTGAAAAGATAAGCAGAAATTTGATTTCCAGACACTACAGAAAAAGAAGTAAAAATGGTAAGAATATGTATTTTTTAATCACAGATGCTGTCTCTTCGTTCATACCCTGAGATGCTTGTAGCACTTAATTGTCCTTTTTCATTAGACTTTTTACACTGTAAAATAAAGTGTGTGGTGAAAATCCAAATAGTGTAGAAGTGTGTAAAGTCACACCTGCGTTTCCCCCACTGCCCGAAGAGCACAACCCTTAGGTTTGGTTGGCTGCCGTCTCAGACCTCAGTCGTGCTCGGACGGTCTCACATGTATGTGAGAAGTATAGCCTGACTCCTGCGTTGTGCATCTTGTAAGCCAAGCTGCCTAGTGCTTGGTCTGTTCCAGTTGTTTTTAACTAAGTTTTAACGTTTCCAGCGTCCAATGCGGATTTTTGTGAATGATGATCGCCACGTGATGGCAAAACATTCTTCCGTTTATCCGACCCAAGAGGAGCTGGAGGCCGTCCAGAACATGGTGTCCCACACGGAGAGGGCCCTCAAAGCCGTGTCCGACTGGATCGACGAGCAGGAGAAAGGCACTGGCGAGCACGCCGAGTCCGAGAACATGGACGTGCCCCCGGAGGATGAGACCAAAGAAGGGGCCGGGTAGGTCTGGGGTTTTGTATTTTCTGTCCTCCTTTCTAGACACTTCGTTTTCTAAGAGCCCCTCGCTCTGCCTGGGGCCCCCGGGTCCCGGCCGGACTGCACCCCTCATTGTGCCGTGCGGTGGTCTGTCCCTCAGGGAGCAGAAGACGGAGCACATGACCAGAACCTTGCGCGGTGTGATGCGCGTTGGCCTCGTGGCGAAGGGCCTTCTGCTCAAGGGGGACCTGGACCTGGAGCTGGTGCTGTTGTGTAAAGAGAAGCCCACCACCGTCCTCCTGGACAAGGTGGCTGACAACCTGGCCATCCAGCTGGCTGTGAGTGACCACCTGCGACGTGGGGGCGGGGGCGCTAGTCGAGCACGCAGGCGGAGGTCGGGTCCCAGCCTGTGCCGTGAGCCTGTGGCGCTGGTGCCTTCTCCTTGGGTGGCAGGCGGGGGCGCCCTAGAGCACCCGGGGTCGTGGTGACGGGCTGGCTGTGGCTGCATTGCACCCGGACTCTCTGCCAGCAAGTAGTGACCAGGGCTCTCGTGTGCCAGTCTGCCCAGCAGTGAGTTGCTTGGCATCAATTTCACATCCAGACCCCGTTCCTCCCTGATCTGAACAAACCTGGATGGGAACAGAAGTTTTTAAAAATCAACTTTCCTATCTTATTACAAAAGTATTGTCTCACCATGGCCTCTGAAATTTATTGAGCATTTACTATGCCGGGCCAGCTCTTTACATGGGTTATTTTGTCCTTGTAACAACCCCAAGAGGTGGGATTTCTTGTACCATCTAAGTGTCGTGGCCGACGTGACTGGTGCCGGGAGCCTGGCTGGTGAGTCTGAGGCCTCAGAGCCTGCACAGCCTGCTGTCCCAGGCTGCCCCCAGCACCCGGTGCCCCTAGATTTCCCTATAGGAGAAGCAAAAGAAGAAAGCAGGAAGTACCTGCAAGTCCCACCCCTCAGAGAGAAAACCACTGTTACATTTCCTGGGGGTTCTCTGGGTACTTAAGCGAGCATCCTGTTACCTGCCGTCGGCGGTGTGGGAGCCAGGGCAGAGGTCAGGATGGTGGAATATGGCGCTGATGCGCTGCAGTAGGTGTTTCTGAGGAACTAGTTAAGGTGAAGTCCTAATCTTTATTTTTGTGGAAGCACTTTTAAATTATCCTTGACTGTAAAAAGTGTATTAAGAGAATAAAGTCCCAGTATAAATGTTTCCAAGGGAAAGACAACATTTGTAAACAGTCACTCCTAGAAAGAGAGCGAGTCATTCCTGAGGATATTTTTATCAGTTTGGATCAGTGGTTCTTCATTGGGGCAGCTTTGCCCCTTAAGGATCATTTGGCAGTGTCTCTGGAGATGTTTCTGGTGGCACCTCTAGGAGGTGCTTTCTGCAGCTGGAGGGTGGAGGCCAGGGGTGCCACTCCGTGTCCTACAATGCACAGGACAGGGTCCGTCCCCCCACACCATGCACACACACACATGCACGCATGCACGCATGCAGAAGGATCCAGCCTAGGATGTCAGTGGTGCTGCGATGGAGAAACCCTTACATTTTCGAAAGCGCATTTGTTCTCCCACACACAAACGCACACATACACACCACACATGTGATACTCTCAATTTCCTTTAACCAGAATAATAGATGCCTGAATTTTCCTTCATCGAATCATATGAACTGGTGCAAAGAAGAAAACAGAAATGAGCCTGTGAGAACCATCCTTAGGCATTTGCAGCAGATACACGCTTTTGTCCACACCTTACATGAACCATTTCACTGCTCGCTGTGTGATTCTGCACTCTGGTGGCCACTCATTGTCGTATGGAAACACCGTGGGCTGGATGCCTCTCCGCAGTGGACACTGCTGTTTGTGTCTGACATCCAGTTCATTCTTCCCACAGCCTCGTGCCGTGGGGCATGTCGTGAGCCCATTTTACGAAGCAGAAGCCTCCAGTGTAACAAAGTTACACAGCTACTGAGCAATGAAACAGGAATTTAAACCCAGATCTCCTCCCAGACCCAAATCTCACTCATCATTATAGTATAAAGCTCCCCCCTGCCAGTAACTTCCACCTGTATGTAGTTAGTTACCCCCCTCTCTGGGGGACCCCAAAAGTGATCTGAAACCTGGCTAGCAAGAGGGAGGTCCTGACAGCCTAGAAGAGGGCAGGTCTTGTTGCTTCAAACCCAGAGAGGCTGCCCTGTCTCCATGTTAACCAAGGACTTGAATAGGACTCCAGATTATGTTCTTGAAAGTTGCCTTTCTTTTTTAGGCTGTTACAGAAGACAAGTATGAAATACTCCAGTCTGTCGACGATGCTGCGATTGTGATAAAAAACACAAAAGAACCTCCGCTGTCCCTGACCATCCACCTGACGTCCCCCGTTGTCAGAGAGGAGATGGAGAAAGTGTTAGCTGGAGGTAGGGAGGCTGAGAAGGGCCAGCAGCCGGTCGGAAACTTGGCGTCCCCTCGCTATTCAAATGTGCTATTCAGTTTTAGACTGCTCTCATTAGAGGGTACTGGTGTAGGTTTGACTACCTTACTCTGAGATCCCACCTCCCGTTTGCTTTGAGTACTTGGGAGTTTGCAGAACGGTTGCACTAAAAGTGAGTAGCACTTTTCCTAGGGGAATTGCACCATTTTGTTGCTTTTATTCCGTAAATATTCTCATCGGCGTTGAACTCGTTTTCTGTTGAGCTGTGTTCTGGCCTTGGAGAAGTGTGCCCCCGGAGTTTTTATGGTTTTCAAATTGAAGGCAATGGTATGGTTTCTGCATGAACGTCACGGAGTCGGGCAAATTGTTTGTGTTGCAGCAAAACTGAGGGTGTCTTCATTTGTCTTCTTCCACTGGCTGCTTTTTATCAGCCGTAAGGTGAAGAGCTGAGACAGAGTTTTGGATTGAGTTCTAAACAAATTGGGTAGTTTTTCAAACCAAATCTTTGAACTCAAGCGATAGATTGTGCATTCACAATTCAAAATCCACCCGGGCCCGTTGTGTCTCTTGCGTGTGGATGTTTTTGATCACAGATCTCACACTGTAAAGTAAAGGTAACAGGCCTCATCCAAACCCCTGCTGGACACATGGCAGCAAAGACGAACGCTTGGGTTCTGCTGCAGCACAGGCTGACTGACCCCCTTGTTCCCGTTCTGGTGATTGATCGCCTTTGGTTCTGATCTCTGACTCAGACGGCCAGAGCCCTCCTAGCGGATCGATTCAGGGATGCTGGACCTTTGACCAACAGGCCTCTCTCTGTCAAGGGGTGGGGGCTAGGGCAGTCGAGCCTTGTGGGCGGAGGTGGTCCCTGGCTGCAGGTACCTTAGGGTACGGCTGTTGTAGGAGCAGAGGGAGTTCATTTCTGCTCCCCCGTCCCCCAACTTTATGTTTTTTTCCTCCTCCTGAAATTTTTAGGAGAGCTAATTCATGGGGACCCCATCAGGGGGAAGCAAGGTGACCGTCCATTAGAAGATAGGGTTCACCTGAGTGCCCACCTCCCCTGTGGGGTTATTTCTTTAAGAGTAACTTCCCACTTCTGTTTTTGTTTTGTTTTGTTTTTTCTCTTTTTTGGAGGGGGCTTCCACTTTTTATGGTTTCCTCTCAGAGAAGAGTCACATGGGCTCTAGCCCCTCCTTCCCTGCTCAAGGTTGGAGATGACCTCTCCTGGGAGCCTGAGCTGCCCTTTAGGACACTGCCACATCCCCTTCCACCTGACAGAAACCCCTTGGTCAAACTGTGCCTTGTCTTCTTATTCCATCCATGAATAGAGACGCTATCAGTCAACGACCCCCCGGACGTTCTGGACAGGCAGAAATGCCTTGCTGCCTTGGCGTCCCTCCGACACGCCAAGTGGTTCCAGGTTTGCATTTTGTTCTTCTCTTTGTCTTTCAGTAGAGCATTCCTAAGTTGTAACTTGGCTAACTTTGACCGTAAAGCGTCTTTAACATAGACGAGGGCTGTGCCGAACTTAGCACCCGCGGCCGGGCAGGTGCTAAAGGAGCACACATGAACCAATTTGCCGTCCCCAGAGGGGGCTCATCAGCGAGGAGGTGTGGGCTGCTGCTGCTTTGTGCTAAGAGTAGCGTCGTTCCAGTACACGTGGCAGCACGACTGCCGACCTCACGCTCGATGGCTGTGAGCACGTACCCGTTACCCTTGACAAAGCAGCACCGCGAGACTCGTGTGTCATGTTTGCTTCGTGTCCGGGGAGGTGCCCTGGTGTGAAGAGCCCGTGCTTTGTTCTCCAGGCCAGAGCCAACGGGCTGAAGTCCTGTGTCATTGTCATCCGGGTTCTGAGAGACTTGTGCGCCCGCGTGCCCACCTGGGGCCCTCTCAGAGGATGGGTAAGGAGCCGGGCAGGCGTGGGCCCTTTGGCGTTTGGCAGTTACATCCCCATCAGAGCTGCTGGTGCGCGGCTCCCCTGCACACACCCTGGGGGATGGTGAGAGCGAAACGAGGACCAGGCTGCCAGGCCGCCGCAGCTCAGTCAACGGGGGAGGGATCAGTGTGACATGATCTGCTCCGGAAAGAAGTGACCGTAGATGCTCTTGGGCAGGGGCAGGCAAACTGGCCTGCAGGCTGCTTCTGGTCAGCTGCCTGGTGTTTTTTTCTTTTTTCTTTTTTTTGTTGTAACAGCCCACAGCTGAACGTATGGGTTTTTTATATTGTTAAAAGTTAGATCTTGATTGTAAGCACCTCTGTAACAACCTCAACTTTCCTGTTGGCCCCTGAGGCCTAAACTAGTTACCATCTGACCCTTGAAGAAAGAGCTAGCTGAGCCCTGCTCTGGGGGTGCTGCCTTTGGCTCGGCCGTGGCACGTCATGGCTTGTGGGCCCCGGTGGCTCTGGCCCTCCCACCTCCAAACCCCACCCCCAGTGAGGGCTCCTAGTGGGGGGTTGGTGATCGCCTCCGGCTGGCAGTAGCTGACTGCCTCGTTTGCCTTTCAGCCTCTCGAGCTGCTCTGTGAGAAGTCCATCGGCACGGCCAACAGGCCCATGGGGGCGGGCGAGGCCCTGCGAAGAGTGCTGGAGTGCCTCGCCTCCGGGATCGTGATGCCAGGTGGGGCCTTCCGCTCTGCCAGGTGCAGGGAGAGGACAGTGCCCCGTGGGCCCCGACCGGGTTAGGGCCACAGCAGCCCCGTGTCCCCTAGGCCGAAGCACGTGACTCCCCTCTGGCACCATGGTGCCCAGCCCTGTGCCGGGTCCGCAGCTGTGATTCAGAGGGCGGATCGGGGGCAGGGGTGACCCATTCTCCTGTGAATTTCTCACTCTGAGCCACAAGCGCATTATTTCTCTCAAGGGCTGGACGCTGAGTGGGCCACCTGGCTCGGCGTGTTTTCCAGAGCTGGGTGTGGATGGGGCACGGGGGGTGACGCACCCGGTCCCCTCAGCCAGCACAACTCTTCAGAGACGCTCAGAGATAATCCTCTGCATATCTTCCTTGTTTCCTGCCTTCAGATGGTTCTGGCATTTATGACCCTTGTGAAAAAGAAGCCACTGATGCTATTGGGCATCTAGACAGACAGCAACGGGAAGATATCACACAGAGTGCGCAGGTATAGTCACCGCCATTGCCACCGTGAGCCCTGGCCCAGTCCGTAATCACTGCTGGCTCCCAGTTCTGTTACTGGGTATGCGCAGGGTAGCCCTGGATGTTAGGCTCAGCTCGGGGGCTGGAGGCACAGGGAGTGTGTCCAGTACAGGGCGCCCCAATCTGGGCTGCGTCTCTCCTTGGCGCCATGCGTGGTTGCTGTCTGCCCCTCGGCCTGCTCGAGTGCGGTTTTGGACACCGAGTTCAGTGGGGACATGTTTGCTGTCGGACAGCTCCAGGGCTCCTGCCCCTGCAGGCTCACCACCTGGCCCCAGGTGGCAACCAGCCCCCAGGTTGGGGTCTCCTGTATTCCTCCTGAGGGGTGGCCACAGGCTGGCCTTCCACCACAGCAAGGCTGGGCTCTAGCAGTCAGGTTCTCCCCTGGCTGTTGGGGGACCCCTTGCTGTTGGGGAGACCGTTAGCGACACCCTTAGCTCCCACCCCTTCCCAGAAGGCATTAGTGAGCACACAGCACCTTGGCGGTGGGCACAGGGCAGCAGAGTCAGACCCCTCTTCCCCTTCTCCAGCACGCACTGCGCCTCGCTGCTTTCGGCCAGCTCCATAAAGTCCTGGGGATGGACCCTCTGCCCTCTAAGATGCCCAAGAAACCAAAGAATGAGAACCCAGTGGACTACACCGGTAAGCACACAGCACGCTCCAGGGGCCGGGGCCGTCGCCGCGTTCTGGACTCACAGCCGAGTGGCAGACCTGGCGGCTCAGCTGCTTCCATCGCGATCTCTTTCAGTCCAAATCCCCCCAAGCACCACCTATGCCCTCACGCCCATGAAACGCCCGATGGAGGAGGATGGCGAGGAGAAGTCGCCCAGCAAAAAGAAGAAGAAGATCCAGAAGAAAGGTGCGGACATTGGAGCTCTGGGGTTACTTTAGTGTCCGTCTGGCTCCAGTTGTAAGGTTCACCCTAAAGCGGGGAGAGCATCGCATCTGGTTTTGCTTTCTTGTTCTTGGACGTGGTATTTAAGTCCTTTTACGGAATGTGAAATACAGTGGTGGGGGCAGAATGCAAATGGGACAGGTGCTCCTTAGCTGGTGACCACAAGCTGCCCGGCAGAAGTACAGGCAGGGTTTTACTGGGGTGGCTGGATAATCACGTGGCAGGAAGCCTTCAGTGGGGACCCCACCCCCGATTTACAGTTGATTTAAGTTTTCCCTGTGGCAGAGGCCTGTTGAGGAGCTTATTCAGAGCAGTATTGGTGTTTGCTTTTTAGAGGAGAAGGCAGAGCCTCCCCAAGCTATGAACGCTCTGATGAGATTGAATCAGCTGAAACCAGGCCTGCAGTATAAACTGGTTTCCCAAACCGGCCCGGTCCACGCCCCCATCTTCACGATGTCTGTGGAGGTAGATGGGAGCTCATTCGAGGCCTCTGGACCCTCGAAAAAGACTGCCAAGCTGCACGTGGCTGTCAAGGTGAGTGTGGCCTGCTGTCACCTACCACCGTCTGCTCATCGTCCCGGCAGCACAGCACGTTCTTCACCTTAGGAGCCCGTAGTCACGCCTTACGTGGGGCAGCACGAGTTGCAGGGAGGGCTCGCAAACACTGAAGCTGTTAGAAGTTTAAGTGTTTGTCAGATCACACGTGGCTAGCAGTCCTTCGTTGTTGAAGGTAGAAAGCAGCGGCTTGAGAATCCTGGCTGTGCAGCTGAATTTCCTGGGGAATTAAGAGAAAAGCCCTCCCAGCGGCTGGGCTCCACCCCAGGAGCTCCTCCTGTAGGGCAACCCAGCGGTGGGCCTGGGGGGATCCAGGTGCCAGTCAGGCCTGGGGAGGAGCTGCGTGGGTGGCGGCTCGGGCCTGACGCGGTGCTGAACCTCCCCTCGCTGGGGCCCCGGGGGTCTGGTCTCGGCAGGTGTTACAGGACATGGGCCTGCCTACGGGGGCCGAGGGCCGAGAATCAACCAAGGGGGAGGACTCGGCCGAGGAGACGGAGGCGAAGCCGGCTGTGGTGGCCCCTCCCCCCGCAGTGGAAACCGTGTCAGCCCCCAGCGCAGCCTTCCCCTCGGACCCCACTGCCGAGGTGAGCACGTGGTGGGCGCTGGGAGCGGCTGGCAAAGGGCTGAGCGGACAGCCCCATGTCCCTGGGGCCACAGCAGTAGTACCAGTCCAGGGCTGGCCCACGGTGGAGAGCATCATTCCCCAGAGGTGGGATTCGGGTGGCGGCGTGGCGTTGCTGTGAGGCGTGGAGCAGTGGGCTCGGCCTTGGAGCAGGAGGGGAGTGGGCTGCTGCTCCCGCCTGCAGCTGGGAACCCCGTCGCTAAGTTGGCTGGTTTGCTTTTTTTTTGTTTCCCCTGAGAACGTAAAACAGCAGGGGCCGATCCTAACCAAGCATGGCAAGAACCCAGTCATGGAACTAAATGAAAAGAGGCGCGGCCTCAAGTATGAGCTCATCTCGGAGACGGGGGGCAGCCATGACAAGCGCTTCGTCATGGAGGTGAGCAACCGGGAGCACTCTGCGGAGCCTTCTGGAAGGCTGGGTAGCCAGCTATGGGTGCCTGGGTGTCTTGGGAGACAGTCTTGGGGTGTTGGGTCTCCGTGCGCCTGCATGTTGTTCCCTCACGTGCATCTCTCCTTTCAGGTGGAGGTGGATGGGCAGAAGTTCCAAGGGGCTGGTTCCAATAAAAAGGTGGCAAAGGCATACGCAGCGCTCGCCGCCTTAGAAAAGCTTTTCCCTGATGCCCCTCTTGCCCTGGAAGCAAATAAAAAGAAGAGGACCCCGGTACCCGTCCGCGGTGGACCTAAATTTGCTGCTAAGGTAAGTGGCTGTGTTTGCGGTCTCTGGTGTAGCACGGATTCTCCCAGGGTCGTGAGCTCGGGGTTAACGTGCCTTACCTTTGTCCCCTCCTCCAGCCTCATAACCCCGGATTCGGAATGGGAGGCCCCATGCACAACGAAGTGCCCCCGCCCCCAAACCTCCGTGGGCGGGGAAGAGGAGGGAACCTCCGCGGCCGAGGGCGAGGCAGAGGATTTGGTGGTGCCAACCACGGAGGCTACATGAACGCCGGTGAGAGCCTGGGCCTGTGCCGCCTGTCCCTCCTTGCCCAGCTTGCAGACGGGGCCGGGAAGACCCCCGCTCCACCCCAGTCACCCCTGCCCTCCTCTCTTCCAGGCGCTGGGTATGGGAGCTACGGGTATGGAGGCAGCTCGGCAACAGCGGGCTACAGTAAGTGCGTATTTCTTTCTCTCGCGCGCTTGGGGAGAAGCTGCAGCTTAGCTTGCGGGCTGGAGTTAAGGAAGGGGTGTCCAGCAGCAGCCTCCCCGAGACCTAGGAGTGGCTGGCACCCACCCTTTTTTTGGTGATTAGTTCAGACTGTCCTCGAGCCCCTCCCTCCCCCCGTCCTGCAGAAGTGTGATTTATTCTTTAAATTTGTATGACTTAAAAAGTCAAAATTTTACATTTCTCTGCTTGAAGCCGTGTGGAGCACCAGCCTGTGACTCAAGGTCTCCCGCCAGGGCACAGCCTTCACTGGGGGGTGACAGGAGCAGAGAAATCTAAAACATGAATTTCAGATGTGGCGCCCTGTGCCATTTTTCAAAAGAATTCTAATTTTCTTTCTCTGCTCTGTCTCCCCCTTTTGTAGGTGACTTTTTCACAGACTGCTACGGCTATCATGACTTTGGGTCTTCCTAGAGCATCTAAAAGTATTGCACACAAAAGCAACTTTTTACTCCAATTTTCTCGAACTCCAAAACCCAAAGTGTCCGTGCTGTGTCCTTGTGCTTCACTGGGTTCTCTACCGTGGCTTTTCACCGCAGCTTGTCTGAAACACTTAGCCTGCAGAATTTAAGACAATGGCAGTTTTTATCGTGATTTGCCTTTGAACTTGGTCACAATAAGTGGAAAGCAGTTTTCAGAGCATGTCTTTTTATGCAGAATTGCACGGGATTCTAGAGCCAGCGTTGTCCAGCATCAAGGCAAAGCCCATCTGTGCTTTTTATGGAAAGCATTACTTTATTTAAGAGACAGATAACGAAGCATTTTGATCTACCTTTGTCTTAATTTACAGCAGGTTTTGTATGAATTTTTAACCTTTTAACAAATCCCCAATTCCGGTTGATGCCTTTGACAGTAATGAAAACTGTCTCACCACATCTGAATCCAGAGCAAGCGGCTTTTTTTAATTATTATTTTTTATTTTATTATTTTTTTTAATAAGCATGTGAAATGTTGGGAACGTTTGGGGAATTGTAAATTGTGCTAAGTTAGCCTCTCCGGTCTCTTGTAAATGCTCTGGTGGGTTATTGTCTGGGGATGCGACATTTTGCGGCTGGTTTCACTAGAGAGTGAACTTTGAACTCTCGAGGTATCAGAACTGTGCTTCCATTATTAGTGCCAGGTTCAGACAGGCTCTGAGGAGTAGACAGCGGGAAATTTTGCAAGTCCTAGTCACAGCTGCAAGTGTGTGGGACCCTGGTTTTTTTTTGTTTGTTTTGTTTTTTTTTAAGGGGCTTAAAAAATGTAATCAAGCAGCAAGAGCTCGGAGCGTGGCTGGCTCCTCTAGAGGAGAGCCAGTCTCTGCAGGGGCTGTGCCGCTGGGTGCCAGGCTGCACCTCCAGCCGTGCAGCCCGGAAGCTTCCACCCTCTGATTTGGGGGCAGAGTTGCCATGACGGCGTCTGCGCTACGTGCAGGGAGCCACATGGAGGTGGCACCGGGTCTTTGCCGAGCCCCCGGTTTCCCAGGAGTCCTCGTCGGAAGCATTGTGTGGCTCGGGCCTCTCATCAGCAGTTCTTACTGCCACAAAGCCCGCCTCTGTGTTGACTTGCAAGATTTTGTGTTGATTCAGGCAAAAACTGGTCAAAATGGTTACTAGATAACTTGTTCCCAGAGGTTTGAAACATTCAGTGAAACTTTTTAAAACTTTTATTGCATGATGTATTTTTTTTTTTCAGAACGTTATTGTTTGAGAATAATGTCTTTTTATACCAGGAAATAGTTATCCCTGAATGACGTTGAAAGCTTCCCCTGCCCTTTATTTTTTTTTTAATCAATACATGTTACCGTAACAAGCCCTCGAAACTTGTTGTCTTCATTCATGTGCCTTAGGAGGGGAGAGGCAGAGCTGCGTGCTTGCTCCGTGGTGCCCAGTGTGGGAGGCTGGGCGGGCCTGGCGGGGGCCTGCCTCTCCCGTCTCCTCACCGAGCTGGCGCATGCTTGCTTTCTCGCAGCAGGGCACACATCCTCCTCGGTGCTTTGGCTTTGTGATGGGGGGACGGGTGGAGGACGCCTGCCCAAAGGAAAGAAACTGAAGTCTACAGATCAGTTCTGTCCAAAATTTCTCTTTCAAATGGCCTGAGACTTACCAGTGTGGGGTGCACGGCTCCAGTGGGTGGAGGGCACGTGAGGGCTCAAACGAACATTCCCACCACCCCACCCTAGAAGGCACAGCAGGGTGTGCAAGAACAGCCCTTTCCCTGCTGCCCACCCTGGGCTGAGCCAGGCAGCTGTGTGTTCAGGCCCACTTCCCTGGGGGGCTCGCCTGCTGGGCACGGCCAGCAGCACAGACAGCCACCCTCCCCCTCTCCCAGCCGCGCTTGCCCGCCCGGCCCTTTCCACCTCTGACCACTGCCAGCTGGGGGCTCATTGTAAGCCTTTGACTGATGTGTTGCTTTCGCTGACCCCTAGTCCCCTTGGCTGCCCTGAGGTCCTGGCAGGGTCGCTGTGCTGACAGCAGGTGGCTTTGGGGGCTTCTCTGTGACCGGCTCCGCTGCAGGGCCCGAGGGCAGGGCAGCCTCGCTGGTCGCCCATCAGTCCTGCCGCTTGGTCCTGCCAGAGCGTGAGGCCCCACCACGATGCCCCAATTCCCACCTCAGTTTCCATCCCCCATGAGGTTTGGAATCCTCCTTGGAGCCCTACCAGGGAGATGCCACAGATGATTTGGCGGAGTCTTGATTCGTTCTTCCAAGAACCAGACGGGGCCAGATGGTTCTGAGATCAGTTTTCCAAGCCTGGTTAAAGGGCATTTCCTGGGGTTGCCCTGGCCCATGACTGAGCCTTTTCTCAGCACAGCGTGGGGGCGGGGCGGCTGGCTGCTGCTCTCGGGCTTTGCTTTTCCTGCCACCACTGGGGACACGCAGGTAGCATCAGCTAGTCGTGAATGTTGTCAGCGCTCGGAGGGAGCCCTTCTCGTTGTAATGTTGACGTCCCCTGCAAACGCTGCTGGCAGTAGGCTGCTTGGCAAAGACCCGTTGTTGCCAGCTGACGGGTGAGTGGAGCTGAAGGCCGGGCCGGCCCCAGCCAGGCTGCTCTAAGGAACGGAGCCTCGGTGCTCTCCCTCTCCCTCCTCTCTGCCTCGGGCAGCCTCCTGTGGATGCAGCAACTGGGGCTCCGGGCTCACCAGCCTGGGCAGGTGCTCATGGGTCAGCGTTCAGGGCCCTCTGCCTCTGCCTTCCTGCCCCCCAGCCTGACCTGCTGCCTTCCTCTTTAGGTCAGTTTTACAGCAACGGCGGGCATTCTGGGAGCGCCGGCGGGGGCGGCGGCGGGGGCGGCGGGGGATCCTCCGGCTATGGCTCCTACTACCAGGGCGACAGCTACAACTCGCCAGTGCCCCCGAAGCATGCTGGGAAGAAGCCGCCACACGGGGGCCAGCAGAAGCCTTCCTACGGCTCCGGCTACCAGTCCCACCAAGGCCAGCAGCAGTCCTACAGCCAGAGCCAGTACAGCAGCTACGGGCCCCCCCAGGGCAAGCAGAAGGGCTATAACCACGGACAAGGCAACTACTCGTGCTCCAACTCCTACAGCTCGCCGGGTGGCGGGGGCGGAGCGGACTACAACTACGAGAGCAAATTCAGTGAGTTGCCTTCCTCTGGCTCTCAGCTCTCTGCCCAGCCCAGGGTCCGGTGCCCAGTGGCACAGCCTGTGGAGTGGTGGATGCTCAGCCCCATCCGGCCCGGCCCCCTGGCTGCCGGCCTAGGAAGACAGGACAGGTGGTGCTGGCTGCAGAGATTGTTAGGAAGACTTGGTGGCTGGGGGCTCGGCCAAGGCAGGCATAGCACAGAGGCCCTGGGCGGAGGCTGGGACAGAAGTGGGGGTTCTGGGCCAGGCAGTGGCAAGGGGGCCACCTGGGCTGGACTCGGGAGAGTCGCCTCCAGCCCCTAAAATGAGCCTGGGTTCATTCCTCAGTGAGGTGGCATATTCTGTGCGCTGTGCCCCCAGCCCACCCCCGCCCCGTGCGTACGACAGGCTGAGGCCATGCCGGCCATCTGGCTGGGAAGGGACGGGGGCTTGGTGCTCAGCAGAGGGGCCACCCTGTGCTTGGGGATGGCTGGGTGGGAGGAAAAGAGGAGGCCGCATGTGGTCTCGGGCTGCCCAGGCCATCCCTGAGCTGCTGGGAAGCTCGGGGTGAAGGGCCAGGTGTGGAAGCAGAAGGGTCCCAGTCTCGGAACCCTGCAGGCCTCCAGCTGCCCCCGACCCTGCCTCATGGGGCCAGCCCGTGCAGAGCTGGCAGGACAGGGAGAGCTGCCAGGGCCCCGGGTCTCAGCCCAGGACCCCTCAGGGCCCCGTAACCACACTGTCTTCTCTCCCCCAGACTACAGTGGTAGTGGAGGCCGAAGCGGCGGGAACAGCTACGGCTCAGGCGGGTCATCCTACAACCCAGGGTCACACGGGGGCTACGGCGGAGGTTCTGGGGGCGGCTCCTCCTACCAAGGCAAACAAGGTGGGCCTGGAGCCCCGGGGAGCAGACCCTCCAGGCCGGCAGGGACCCCGGGCACGCAGGCCGTGGCGGGGGTGGGTTGCAGTGGCAGGTCTGGGCGTCCTGGGCCCGTGCGGTGCACGGCTCTCCCAAGCAGGGCTCTGGGGCTCTCGTTAGGCCCCCAGCTTCCAGGAATTTTCAGGTGAAGCCTGAAATCAAGACTTTTCCTCCCAAAGTGAGCCTCCTCTTAAGCGTTAGCAGCCACTGAAGACAGGCAGACAACCCCGTGAGGGCCACCCGGTCAGCTCTGCCCTGCGGCCGGGCAGCCCCTCATCCCGGGCATGTCGCCAACCCCCACGGGGCAGAGCCACCACGGGCCCACCTCCAGGGGTGACGGGGGGTGGCCCAGTGACACAGCAGAGGCACTCAGCAGAGCAAGGCTGAGGCGCGCAGGGCTCCCTGGGCTCCCGCGGGCCAGGCCTCGGCTTGCGGGTGCCCCCCCTGTTCTGAGCGCTGCCGGGCCGCCTGCCCCCAGTGACCCACACCTCTCTCCCTCAGGAGGCTACTCGTCACAGTCCAACTACAGCTCCCCGGGCTCCGGACAGAACTACAGCGGCCCTCCCAGCTCCTACCAGTCGTCCCAGGGCGGCTACGGCAGAAACACAGACCACAGCATGAACTACCAGTACAGATAAGCCCCTGGCACGGGGCGAAGCCTGGGGCCTCCTGCACTTGCACCCTTCGGGAGAGGCGGCTTCGCGCCACGGTCGCCCCGGTTCCACGTCGCCGTGTTGTGAGGTGCAGCTGCTCAGGCCACGACCGTCCTGTGACCCGTATTCAGCCGCGCTGGGGACTCGTGTCTGCAGTGGTTTGTTAGTTGCCATTACAGCTTTGTCCGAGTAGTTTTTGAGTTCTTGGAGTTAAGTATCCCTCTGTCTATTTACATTTGGTGTTCGTGTTAACTCAGTTTGTCTTTAAATAGTTACGGAAGGGATACGTCATCTGTTAATGCTTTTGTGAAGTGAGTTAAATGAGCTTTCTGTATTTTAATGCTTTAGTGTTTCCGTTTTATAAGTGAAGATTTTATTTTAAAAACCAGTGGGAAAGAGTGGGGGTTTTTTTGTTTGTTTGTTTTTGTGTTTTGGTTTTTTTTTTGGTATGTCTAGAGCCTTCAGGCAGCACACCTGAATTAAGCTGAATGTAGACAAATAAAGAAAAAAAACCCTCTGTGCCCGTCTGAGGCCCGGGTGTCTGCCCCACCAGCAGTCGAGGGGCTGGTTCCTCGGCTTTGTTCCCGCTCAAGAGAGGGGAGGTGGGGCAGCAGGATGGTCCTGGCCATGAGATGGGCCAACTCCGGGCCTCGGAGGGCCTTCATCTGGGGCTGGCGAGGGTAGCAAGCCTGTGGAGGGCTCAGCCGCAGGCCTGGGAGGACCCTGGGATCGTACAGACCCAGGCCAGGCCTGTCGTCGGCCACAGCGGTGTGGCTTGCTGACCACGAGATCCAGGCACGTTTTGTCTTCTGCTCCTGGATTCTCTCATAGCTTCAAAT
This sequence comes from Bradypus variegatus, assembly GCA_004027775.1. Taxonomy (NCBI): domain Eukaryota; kingdom Metazoa; phylum Chordata; class Mammalia; order Pilosa; family Bradypodidae; genus Bradypus; species Bradypus variegatus. Next base: position 27,049 of record PVKY010001265.1, read on the forward strand.
GCAGTTTGACCTGTCCACACACCCCAGTGGTGTACGTAACTAATTCACCAAGGGTGGGTTCCACCTGGCTCCGGCCTCCGGGGAGTTCAGTAACCCCAGCCGGGGCTTGTTGTCTGTGGCAGCCACTGCTGTGCCCCAAGTGTCCCTCCCACCCCAGAGGCTCTCACAAGGATGAGCTTGGAATTCTTTTCTGTTGCCCAGCCCTGTTCCAACAGGTTTCTCCAGGGTTCTCAGCCTCCCAGGGGACATTTTCTGATGTGTGGGAACATTTGTGACAATCGGGGGTGCTCCTGGGATCTAGTGGGCAGAGGCCGAGACTGTTCCTCGACACCTCGCACTGTGCACTGTTGCCCCCCCCCCAGCAGCTGCTGGCGTCAGATGTCCCCAGCGTGGAGGTGGTGAAACCTCTGGCCGTACCCTGGGATGGGGAAAGGGACAGAACTTGAGTTGGCCTCTTATCCTGGCCCCCCACCTGCGACCCTTCCAATTCAGCGTATCTCGGAAGAGTTTTGAGCCTCCAGCTGCTCTCCAGAGTCCTCCCCTCCCCCAGTGTGCCAGCTGCCCGCGGCGTCAGGGAGCCACCCTGCCTTCCTCAGACCAGGCGCTCTTCCGGCCGGGGCCCCGGGTGGCCCCATGACTGACCTCTCGCACTTCTAGACTCAGACTCAGCCAGCACAGAATCGAGGGGGCCTTCGCAGGATGAAGCCTGCCGCCTTGCAGGAGAGGCGAAAGAGGTGTTCTGTGTGGCGAGAAAGACGACCGGAGGCACTCAGCTGATGGCCAAGAGAAGAGGCCGCCGGATACCCCAAGTGTCCCAGCACGTGTCAGGGCAGGAAGAGACGGGCCACGGGGAGTGGAGCTCGGGGGGTCCCAGATGCCAACATTCGAGTCAGCCTGCAGCGCCCTGGGGCCTGGGAGGCCTGAGCGGTGGTGACAGGACAAGAGGACAGACAGACCCAAGGACTGGGGCCCAGCAACCAGCTTTGATGGGCAGCTTCCATGACCTCTCCTCTCCCAGGCATGTCCAGGGACTGGGACAAGAAGTGACCCCCCAGATCACCAGTACCTCGTGTTTGAGATGAGGGGACGCAGGCCGTGGAGCGGACCCATCATTCAGAACTGGGAGAAGCACCTGCTCTCCCCACCTGCCCCCACACAGCCTGGCCAGCAGCTGGACACCACACCTGGCTCTGCAGTCACAGCTTCCCAAGCAGCGGCCAGCAGCACATTCCCATTTCTCTGCTCTGCCGCCTGCCACTGCCAGCGAGGGGGGCTGGAACAAGCTGCAGCAAGTCTTCCTTTGGGGACACGGGGCTGTGCGCCTCTGTCCCGGACAGCGGCTGGGCCCTAGGGGGCTTGTCTCACTGCGCTGGTGGACTACCCGTCCAAGCCCATGGGCCTGGCCAGAGTCCCTCGCGGGACCGAGATAAGTGTGGCTGATCTAAGAGGATGTTGCATGCCAAGAACGGAGCAGTGCCAGGGAAAAAGGTCCTGGCTCTGTCCCTGGAAAGTGTGAGCCAAGTTGGAGAGGGGCTTTTCTCCATTCACATCCAGGGCCACCACCAGCTGGTAGGATTTGGACATGTCTTTCTGGGGGCACAGTTCCACCCATTACTGGGCTAGATGAGGTTTTCACCCCTAGTGGCTGCAGGTAGAAGGCTGGGAGTTTATCATCCACAGCCAGGACTGCAGGGCTCGGGCCTGGGGACAGCTTGGAGCCGGCCTCTTGGCAGAATCGCAGCCTCCTGTCCTGGAGGTACAGCCCATGAGCACGGAGCCCTGGGCTCCCTTCCCCTGCTCAGGGGCTCAGTGCTGGTGGCACCCGTGACACATTTCACGGACAGCAGCTGCCTGCCCTCCAGACCTGCTGTGGCCAGAAGCTGGTTTCAGGAAGGGGAGTGGTCCACCTCGAGCCCAGAGACAAGAAGGCCTTGGTGAGGTAGCACAGCAGCCACTTGAAGCCGAGCTGAAGGAGATGCACACTGAGCTTGTTTTCTGGCTCTTCAGCTGAGGCTGGGATGGGTTTATGAGGAAGAACTGTCGGGCCCACGCACTGCTGTTGGGTGGCGTGGGACGTCCTGGTCGCAGGGGGAGGCCATCACGAGGAGCAGCAGGAAAGGCCGGGGCCTACGCACTTGGCAAGTCGATCAAGTGTCGGCAACTGGGGACCAGGCACATGCCACCCTGGAGAGCTCAGGACGCCTTTGGAGGGAAGAAAGGAAGGGAGCAGGACCCCTGGACACGTGTGTGTCTGAAGTGAAGTCAGAGGTGAGGGGCCCACCTTGCAGGGCACTTGGTGGGGGGCTGATGCCAGGGGAGTGTTTTAGGGGCTGGCGGCCATGGATAAAGGGGGCCTCTACACAGTAACGGGGGACACACACACCTCTGTGGAAGAGAGTCACCAGGGCCCTGGTTGTCCCTCTGGGCTTGGGGTCCAGTCTGACTTGGGAGTCACCAGCCAGCTCCCACCTGCTTTCCACCACGCAGGACTCAATGCCTGGGCCCCCGGGACCCAGTCCGCTGCACCCAGGCTCCCGTGGCAGCCCGTCCGGATCTATTCAGACAAAAATCGAGGCAAGAATTCAGCAAGCTGCCTTGGAGGCTTGGGTGTTCAACCTAACCTATTCTGGAATAAACGGAGACTTCATTTGTTCATTGTTTCCTTCACTCAACATGTATTTATTGGTGATACGTATCAGCCCCTGCTGGGGATACCACAGCAAACCTGGTTCTGCTCTCAGGAGCATCCAGTCCAAAGGCCTCTCACCAGGCACCAGATTGGGCAGGGAGTGTCCCGAAAGGCATCCAATGTCGCATGCAGGATGAAGATGGAGGAACTGGAGCCAGAAGGTGGAGGGTGCGCCAGGCAGAGGGAACAGCGTGTGTAAAATGCAGCTGGGGGTGGGGAACTGAATGGAGTCGGGGGAGAAGCACTGGCTGTGGGTCAGCAGGGGCCGCCCGGTGCTGGTCTCCACAGCCAGGCAGAGGGGTTCTAGCCTGTACCCTGGAAGCAGTGGGGAGCCATTAAAGTATTCCAAGCCTCAGATCGGTGCTTCCGAACGTTTCCTTTGGCATTTGGGCCCAAAAAAGGTGTGGTGGGAGGAAATAGGCTGAGAGACCAGGGGAGGCTGGCTGAAGTTCCGGAACATAGGGACTGAGTTTCAGTGATTTGGGCGGCAGTCCTCCAGCCTTGGTGAAGTGACAGCAGGCCCGAGAGCGAGGGAAGTCGCGTGTCCCTGACAGGGCAGGGAGGGGCATCAGCTCCCCTCAGGATATCTGGGGAGAGCTCCTCTGACTCACGGGCCCCTTAACTCTCCTGTGGGGAGGCAAATAGGACTGTCACGGAGGACAGTATCTGCAGGTCTCAAATCCAGTGTCTCCCAAGAAGCTGTGTGGCGGCGAGATCACAGCGGGATCAGGAAGCCTCCCGGCTGGGTAAACCAGGAAAAACACGTGTACTCCAGGCTCCCCGGATGAGCACGACCCCAGGGCGACAGGGACCCTCAGGCCTTCGAACCCCAATTCTCCTAAGGGGCGGTCTAGGTTCCCCTCTCCGTGCCTGCGAATCCATGCCTGCCCGTTCGGGTCTAAGGACCTCGGCATCCTGTTTCTAAACTACCCAGTCCCTGGTTTGGGGGTTTGGAGCCCCCCTGGACGGCCTCGGCGATCCCAGCGAAGGGGAGCCCCTGAACCCTGTCTGGCACCTGGGGATACAGGACTCCACGTGGGTTTAGCGGAGGCGGACCCGGGCCACGCCTCTGCGAACACCGCCCTCTCCAGCCCGCCCGTGCGCGCGCCTTAGCCCCGCCCATCAGGCCGTCTCCGGCCCCGCTCCCAGCCCTTTGCATCGGGCCGCGTCGCCCAGGTGCAGATTCTAATAGGATGCCCTCGCAGGCCCCGCCCCGGAGCGTGCAGCCACGCACACTGCGCGCCGCTTCTAATAGATCGGTATCATTGGCACCGCCCCAGGGTACGCCCCCACGCGGGCAGTGCGCCGCTTCTCATAGGACGCGTTCACAGGCTCCGTCCCCGAGGCTGCTTCCCCGGTCTCCAGGCAACGGCCGCGGCGCTGTCCGCGGTGCTGACGCCGCGCTCCCGAGGCCTCTTCAAGCGGCCGGCTCCGGGCGCCCCAGTCGCCCTAGCTGAACCGCGCCCCGACCACGGTTTCCTCTATGGCGCCCCCGAGAGCGCCCCATGAGCCCGGGCGGCGCTTTCCTCTAACGCAGGTGCCGCTGAGCCTCCAGCTCCGCCCCTGCCCCGTCGCCTACGCCTCGGTGACAGAGCTTAGACCTAAAGAGGGTTATCTACGGAGTGCGTAACAATGTCCACCAGAGCGACCTCTCGGCTCCATCTGCAGTCTCGCAGTCACTGAAGCTTCATTTCGTTTCATTCCACATCCCCCTTTTGGTCAAGATGCTGTTCTCAATCCCACGATGCCGGGTCCAGATTCATCCCCGGGAGTCATGTAAGTTAAATAACTGTGTAAGTTATTAAATAACTATGTACGTTATTTTTGTACATGTTTCGGTGTGGCTTCTGTGGCCCCTTCCTCCGACCCAGAGTATGAATTGTACATATTATTTCTATTTATTATTTATTTATTTGGAACTATTTGTTATTATTATTTATTATTATTATTGTTTTTTATTATTTATCATTATTTATTATTATTATTATTATTATTATTTATTTGGAACTGTCCTTTCCTTGGCTTTATCCATATTAAACATAAGTGAACCTTCAAAAAAAAAAACAAAAACAAAAAACAAAAAAAAACAAAATCTGTTCTCTCACCTGAAATGCTCAGCCTCCGAGCTCGTCATCTCCTTCAGTCCTTAGCTCAAATCCTACCTCCTCAGTGAGGTCAGCCCTGACCAGGCTGCTTAAAACAGTCACTTCTTCCCTTCCCTGCCCTGTTTATTCCACAGCACTTACCACCACCTGACACACTATATCTTTTACTTATTTATCTGGTTCATTCATTGAGGGCACGGAGTTCTGTCTGCTTGTTCAGTGCTGTGTGCCAGCAGCAGACACAGTGCCTGGCACTGAGGGGGTGCCCCATAAATGTTTGTTGAGTGTACTGTAAACTTCTCTGTGAATCCATTTCTTTGTTTATAAGGCAATAGTACCTCCCTCATTGGACTGTGAGACATTGTTTTAGTGTTTTCGTCTGCTAGGCTGCCAAAAGCAATATTCCAGAGATGGGTTGGCTTTTAACAGTGGGAATGTATTAGCTTACAGTTTTGAAGCCGTGAAAATGTCTAAATCAAGGCTTCATCAAGGCGACACCTTCTTCCTGAAGACCAGCTACCGGCAATCCCGGACTACTCAGTCACATGGCAAGGCACATGGTGGTGTCTGCTGGTTCTTCCCTTCTCTGGGTTTTGTTGAGTCCATGGTTTTCTCTCTGTCTGAATTTCATTGCCTTTTAAAGGTCTGCAGTAAGAGGATTAAGACCCACCCTATATGAGGTGGGTCACATCTTATGTTAAGATCCTACTCAACAAAATATCCTACTTGCAAAGGTCCACACCCACAGGAATGGATTAACTTTAAGAACTTACTTTTCTGGGGTCCATACTTCTTCAAACCATCAAAGACACTGCAGAACTTACCAGACACTTGCTCCGTCAGTGTTGGATGTTTGACTATCATCTTCCTCATCACTATTGTATAGATGAACTAACATCATATACATAATATATAAATGAATTTAGAAGCCACGTGTTTGGCACATAATAGGCACTCTAGTGAGATTATGGTGATTGCAACTATAATTAATGGATAAACTGAAATTATTGACATACAGTGCAATCAACAGGGACGAATCTGGCTGATACAAGAGGAAAAGAGAGTTATCAAAAGTGTGTTGGTCATCAAAATGTTAGAGATTTATGCTGTGACCCCAGCAATTCCATTCCAAGGTATCTACCCAAGAGAATCAAAAGCATCCGTCCATGCAAAAATTTGTACATGAATGTTCCTTGTGGCATTATTCATAATAGACGAAAAAAATGGAAACAACCCAATTCCCACCATCTGGTGAGTGGATAAACAAAATGCAGCACATCCATACAATGGAATATTATTTGGTCTTAAAAAGGAATGTAGCTCTGATCCATTCTACAACATGGAATAAACTTGAGAACATTATGCTAAGTGGAAAAAGCTAGTAAAAAAGGCCATATATTCTATCATTCTATTTATATGAAATGTCCAGAAGAGGCAGTTGTGCAGAGACAAAAAGTAGATTAGATATTGTTAAGGGCTGACTATAAGGAAAGGGGAGTAACTTCTAATGGCTATGCATTTCTTTGGGGGATAATGAAAATGTTCTAAACTTACACTGAGTGATGGTTGCACAACTCCGTGAATATACCAGCCACCACTGAATTTTATGGGATATGAATTATATCTCAATAAAGCTATTTTTTAATTAAACCGATAAAGGACAAATTATTGATTGAAAAAATAAAAAGATGATGGACTCTTAAAGTCATCATATGAAAGACTCAGGAAAAACATTCCAGGGAAGGGACTGGATTGGATTGACAGCATCTGAACACACTGACTGTTTTCAATACCTAGAAGCAATGAGGCTAATGTGATGGGCAGCACCAAAGTATCCTTGGA
>PVKY010001266.1:0-33665 GCA_004027775.1 Bradypus variegatus
ACAGTATGATCATCTAGTTATGCATTCACCACCACAATCTATTTCTGAACATTTTCCCCACATCAGAAAGAATCAGAACAAGAACAAAAAACTAAAAATGAAAAAAGAACACCCAAACCATCCCCCCATCCCATACCATTTGTCATTTAGTTTTTATCCCCATCTTTCTACTCATCCATCCATACACTAAAAAAAAGGGCCCCACCCCCCTTTTTTTAAAGACATTAAACATTTGCAATTACTTGAAAAATAATTCTGTGAACAGGATAGACCATGAATTTTACTTTTTTTAAAGGGGGCCTGGCACTGACCTTCTGTCTGCACTGCCTGCCTGCTTAGCAGGACTTTTTGAGATTTGCCTTTCCGCTCCTCAGTTGTGTGTGCATTTCTCCTGCCTCCCCCACAGGCTCCTTTTAGATTGGAAGTGCCCACATATGACCCAGTAGCATTAGACTTGGCATGTTGGCAACCCTGGGGGAAAAGACCATTCTTTGATTCCTTATGGGCAGGTCCTGCATCCTCCACGAGAGGACCCTGTCAGCAGTCCTGCCTCCTCTGTGCCTCTGGCCCTGATGTTGAGGGGACTGATGCCAGGCGGGTCTCCCAGCAGGAAGGTCCTGCTGGGAGCCCTGAAGTCATAGAACCCAGTGAAGCTGGGAGGCGGGGGGCAGACTCTGCTCAACCACATCACTGCCCTCCTCTGTGTCGGCTTGGAGCTTGCACACAGAGGATGGAGGTAGGACTTACAGCCAGGACCTGCCATAAGGATTCAAAGAATGGCCTTCTCCCCCAGGGTCTTCCCAAACCAGGCTGCATAATCCCCAGAGGCTGCTCCCACCCCTGAGAAAGCACATGTTGGTGGTTGCTGCACACTCAAAGGGCTGGTCACTCCCTCTTTCAGGGCTGTGTGGCCCTGCTTCTGGCTCCCCTGGGCAAGCTGCTCCCCTCATTGAGAGAAGAGCAGCCTAGAGGGCTAAATTTCATATGTTTAATGTTTAGGGGGAACAAAAAGCCCTTAGTGATCCCCAAAGGGCCCCCTGAAATTCCCAGAGTGCTCCCAGTGACACTCCAGAGAGTGCCCTGTAATTTTCCAGTGTGTTCCCAGCAGCTCCCATTCTGTTCTCTGTTGTGCCCAGTGTCTCTCCAATAGAATCCCCATAAGACCTCCCATAAGACCTTGGGGTAACTTCCCATGGAATTCCAGAAACACTCCAGGAACTCCCAGTAAGCTCCCATAATACCCAGAGTGCTCCAAATACTCCTCAGTGGGCTTCCAGTGATATCTCAGAGTGTGCCTAGGAGCACGTGGTGTTTCCCCAAGAATGCTGCAGCATGTTGCTAAGAATGCTCCAGCCTGGGGCATCAACATCCCACTGTTTCTGCAGGATTTCCAGTAGGTTCCATCAGTTCCCCACGGGACAACCCATGCAGCTAGGGACTGCCTAGAAGAGGGCCTGCTGCCCCTCTCTTCCCTGGGCCCTGTCCCTGGCCTTGGTTCTTTGCCCCTGCCTCCTGCCTAGGCTTCCTCGTAGTGGGAAATTGGTGGGGAAGGAAAAGGAAATGAGAACTAACATTTGTTGAGGGCCGTAAACAACCAGGTGGGTTGTATCACATTTTATAGACATAGAAACTGTTACCCAGAGAAGTGAAGTGATGTTCCTGGAAGTCAGTAAGTGGCAGGGGAGAGATCTGAAGGCAGCTCTGTCAGTTCCCACTTCACCCCTGCCTGTCCAGAGGCCAGAGAGAACCAAAGTGAAGGCAAATCACAATAGCCAGAGAGGCACACGGTGGGGAGGGGTGGGGGGCAGCGGGCTCTGGGGCTCTTGCTCTGCCCCTTCCTCTTTCCCCTACTTGGTTTTCTCCTTTAAATCACAGAAGTCTCAGTACCCAGGAAAGAAAGGAAAGGCGTTAGGACTGTTGAGCTGTCCTGTTCTTTGGAGTGAAGCTCTAGTCTCTGGAATGACTTGGCTTTTGGATTGCTGCAGGCTCAGATCCACCCCTCCCGTCTCCCGTGCCCCCTCTGGTGCCAGCTTCCTCATGCAACGGCCCACCACAGGCTCAGGGAGTGCTTCACCTGCCCCACCCTCTCCCCTGCTCTATAGGGAGGTGCTCCCCCAGCTGCCCTTGTCAGTGCCATCTGCTTCCCTCCCACTGGCTGCCTTCCCTGGCACAGGAGATACTCATGAGGTGACTTTGATCAGAGCAGACTCAGAGGGTGGGGTGGACGGGAGTGGCCATTGCAGGTGGGAAAACAGAACTAGCTTAGGTCCTTCTAGGTTGCTCCGCTGCTGCCCCTGGGGGCATGGCTCAGAGGGAGCCAGACAGGGACAATGAGGTCTAGAGCAGGGGTGGATGAGGGCACTGGTGGCACTGAGGGAGTGGGGCTGGCTTCCCCCACCAAGGGCTCTGCCCTGCTCCAGCCTGAACTTTGGGAAGAGCAGTAGGAGGTGTCCAGTTTGGGGCAGTAGCCCCCACACCTGGGGCCATCTCCTCCCACCCGCACCCCACTGTGGCAGACATCTGGGGGAGGCATGTAATGTAGGGTTTAGCAGGTTGCAGACAGACCACCTAGGTTCATCTTTCTCTCCATCACATACTATCTCTGCAAACATGGACATGTTTCTCAGACTCTCTGAACCTCAGTTTCCCCGTTTGTAAAATAAGGCCAATAATTCACTTACTTGTCACATAGGAAATGCTCAATTTTAAAAAAATCAAACATGACAGATGCATTTTTCTGTATGTATGTTATACTATGTACAATCATATTTGCACATGTGTGATTCCATCTGGGCTTTCTCTGTGCTCCCCCCACCCCACCCCTGCTTTTGCTCCTTGTTTTTGTTGCCCCTAGAAGGTTGGGTGGAAGGTGAGAGATCTGCTCCTGGCTGCTCGGGGGGCTGAGTGTTGCTCAGAGAAGTCAGGTGGCCGAGGGAAGAGGGCCTGGCCCCGGGCAAGGGAGCCAGAGCTTTGCCTAGGGAAAGGAAATGGACAGAAGGACGAGAGTGAGGGTGTGGGTGGGGCCAGAGGGGCAGCTCCGGGCAGCAGGGGCTTGAAACCGCTGGGAGGCTGCCTTCCAGCTGGAGCTCGCCCTTCCATCCTCACGCCTGTCCTCCTATCTGTGCCTACACCCTGCCCCAGCGGCTGTAACCTAGCAATTCCCCTGCCGAGGCTCCCAGATAGAGTGCTGGCCATTTGCATCTGCCATTTGCCTCTGGGTAGATTTTTTGCAGGTAGTGGGATTTGCGCTCTCTCAAGTCACACTCCCCCTACTGGTAAGGTCGGCTCTAAACAGGGAAAAAAGTGGGTGAGAATGGGAGACCACTGTAAAGGTGGGTCTCTGATAGGGTGGGCTGTTTCGTGGGGACTGTGGGGTCGGGGCTCCCTCAGTGAGGTCACAGGGTCAGAATGGCCTCTGGTGAGTTTTCTGCGGGAGACGTTATCAGCCTGCTTCAGCGCATCCCACTCTCACTTGTTACCTGAGGATCTAGTTAGCAAGTTAGCAAGGGTCTAGTTAGCAAGTTAGCAGGATCTAGCTGGCAAGTTAGCTGGCCTGTCTGCACTCCTACCCCACCTGCAGTCTTGAGCCCTGCAGAGGCGGGTGGAGGGGTGGAGCAGGGGAAGGGGGACCACCTGACCCTGGTGGTATCTCTGGTGGCATTGAATTTGGCTGGGGCTAAAAATCAGTAATACTGACATGCCAGCCATACTTAATTGTGGAATAATTAAGGGCAATCGGAGACAAAACTCTCTTAAGATATTTCCCCTAAGCTGCGGCTTTGTGTCTCCTCTCCACTATGTGAGACAAATCTGCATCTTTATGGTTTCAGTGAGCAGTCCTCAGCTTCTGAGATCTTGTAAACACTTACATGAACATCTCCAAAGTGTCTCCTTTGGGTCTGGATTCCTTTTCACCAACCCCAAATCCCTGCGAGAACAAATGGGAGCGTGTGGAGGAAGATGGAGAGGAAGGCAGACAACGGCCGGAGAGTGGGGTCCTGCTCACTACCCCCTTCTGCAGTAAGGGTGAAGAGGGCAGGCTGCTGGGAATGCTTATGAGCCTCTTTTCTCTCTTTTTCTTTTCAATTACAAAGATACCCCATGTAATTAACTGCTAATAACCCTGTTAATTTAAAAGACATCCTCTCCCTCCTGGCCATCTCAGGGAAGACTCAAGTCACAAGAGTCAACAAGTTTGGAGGACGGTGAACGGGGGCAGCAGAAGAGAGGATGCCAGGAAGAGGACCCATGGTGGACGCCATAGCAGAGGCTCCCTGAGCTCCTGGCCAGTGGGGTTCTCTGCTGGGTCCCGGGACCATGGAAGTCCAGAGATATGGAATCCCTTCAGCCCCACTGCATCCCCAAACAACACCCTGGGCACCCCTCCAGCTTAGGAGAAGGGCTCGGAGGGCTCTGGCTCAGAGCTCTAGGCCCTCACTCTGGTCCAACACTCAGCCTACAGTATCCACCTTTGAGGAGCGGTTGTATCGCTTGTCTTTGGGTTTGGGGAAAAGGCTCATGATCCTGAAAAGCCAACCTGCTGAAGGTCACTTCTCTCACCCCCACCTCTGGCCAATCACAGTGATTTTAGATATATTCAGGAAAAGAATAAACTTCTCATTCTGGTTTAGACATTTGTCAAGAGTCAGGAGTCTGGATGAGGTTAATATCTGTGATCTTTTTCAGTCCATTTATTTACTTGATAAACATTTAAAGTCTAGCCCAGGTCTAATGATGCAAAGATAAAGAAAGATATGGCCCCTGCCCTCAAGGAGCTCATTATTTATGACCAGAGTCTGTCAAGTAAACAAACAATTACAATACAGGGCACAGGGAGGAAAATGCCCAACCTTGTAGGTTTGGGTAGGTGGGATGAGTGGGAGTCAGGGAAGGCTTTACAGAGGAGGTGATATTTAAACTGGGTGTTGAAAGATCAGGAGGATTTTGCCAGGCAGATAAGATAGAGGGGAGGAAGGGCATTCCAGCCAGAGTAACAGCATGAAAGTCTGGGAGACCATGGTTGCTGGGGAAAGAAGGAAAGTGCTTTGGTATGGATAGAACACAGAGAAAATTAAGGAATTAAGGTGGCAGAGAGCTGGGAAGAGAAGCAGAACCAGATCATGAAGGGTTGGGTGGGATTCCTTCTGAGAGCTTCTCTCCCTGACCCATGGCGACTTAGCCTTGGCTACTAGGACCACATCCCATGGCCTGGTGCCTGGGAGGCTCCAGCCTGTGGCATTAGCTCCCAGAAGTCTTGTTTAGGGATTCCCCATCTACCTACCCTCCTCTTTCCATGTTAGATTAAAATAATGGGTGTTGGTGTATTGGCAGAGGGGTGGAGATTTAGGGACAAATAGGTCCCCTGATTTGGTTTCTCCAAGTGGCTTCTCTTCCCCCACAGTGCTTTGAGACCTTTTGGAGACTTTGAGAATCTTAGTGTAGACCATCTGCCTCCTCCCTGGGGAAGCCACTGCTCGGAAGCCCAGAATCTCTGTTCCCCTGGCTCCCTCACCCTGCTGTGCTGGGACGAGCCCCTGAGCTCAACCTGGCAATGCCCCCCTCCCTTCCCCAAACCTACGTTCCAGGAAGAGGCCTGGCTGGCAGAGGCTGGTGAGGTTCTTAGGGGACTGACAGGAAGGGGCAGCATCCCTGTCCAGGGGGGATAAGATGACCTACAGGAAGCCCACATCTAAGATTTGGAGCTGAAGCCACCATGAGCAACCTCATCTCCTAACATCTTGTCACCATCCCCAGATCCCTCCGTCTCCCCTGGCAGGCAGAGTCATGAGCTTCTGAGTTGGGCCAAGCAGTCTGAGTCTCCCTTCTCTTGTCTTCTTCCTGCTGTTTCATTGTTTTTTTTTTTTTTTTAAGACAAACAGCCGCCTGCAAAGCTCCATCTCTTAATGAAACTGATGTTAATTAATTATGCAGCTGCCTTATTTGCATGTACAGGCTGTGCTTCCCAGCTTCTCTCCACTCTCCTCTGCTAAGAGAACTGTATGTGCCTCAGGCAAAACGGAGCCTCGATAACTCTAATGTCTAGTGTCTGCCCACTTGAAGGCAACCCTCCCAGTCATTCTGCTCAAAGACGGAGCCCCAGGTTCACTTGGAAGAGTCACTTTTGGGGGATCGCTGCACCGGGGGCACGTATCATGAACTCTTGAATCATCTTTGGGTTTTATTTAGCTCCTTGTTCCAACCCAGCTTAGCCCTAAGACCTAAGAGTGCACGCAAGTGGACATGGGTTTAATTGGGACTTACTGACAGGAGATGATGGTCTCACGGCTGCAGCCAGCTGTAGAAAGTAAACTGCATGAAAAAGAGCGGGGAGTGGCATGGGGGGGCAGTGCTCATAAAGGTTTGTGACAATGGAGTGTCTCCTGAGATTTGGTTATTAACAGTGATTAGGGGAGGGAAGTGTTAATACTTCCAGGGGGAGGGGAGAGGGGGCGGGGCCTCTTGCCTGGTCATGTAGGCGCCTGCATGGATCTCATAATGTTTGACCTTAGACAAGGCATTGACCTTTCTGGCTTCAGATGCCTCTTCTGTAAAATGGGAATAAAACTAATGTCATCTCAGTGGACCATGTCTCTGTCTTTTTATCTTTAGTGTGGGTACATTGAAGGTGCTAAAGAAGTGTTTTTTAAAAAAATTCAATTCAATTTTTATTAATTTTCTTTACACACTCAATATCTACTAAGTGTATACTCCCCTTCTGCCTTCCCTCCATACCCTGGTAACCTCTAATCTACTTTCAGTTTCTACAGGTTTGCTACTCTAAGACATTTATTATAAGTAACATCATATGCTATTTGTCCTATATGTCTTGCTTGTCTCACTGAACATAATATCTTTGAGATTCTTCCATGTTGCAGCAAGTCTCAGAATTTCATTCTTTTTTTATGGCCAAATATTCTATTGTGTGTATGTACCATATTTTGTTTGTCTTTTCATTTGTTGATGGATATTTGGGTTGTTTCCAGTTTTTGGCTATTGTGAATAATGCTGCTATAAACTTTGGTGTACAAGTATCTGTTTGTGACCCTGTTTTCACTCTCTTTGGGTATATACCTAGAAGTGGAATTGCCATGTCATCTGGCAATTCTATATTTAACTTTTTGAGGAACTGTCATGTTGCTCTCCACAGAGGCTGCACCATTTTACATTCCCACCAACAATGCACTAGAGTTCCAGTTTCTCCTCATCCTCTCTAACAGTTGTTATTTTCCTTTTTTAAATAATAGCCATCCTTGTGGGTATGAATTGGTGTCTCACTGTGTTTTTGATTTGCATTTCCCTAATAGCTAATGGTGTTGTGTATCTTTTCATATATTTATTGTCCATTTGTATGTCTTCTTTGGAAACATGTCTATTCAAATCCTTGGCCCATTTTTTAATTGAGTTGTCTGTCTTTTTATTGACGAGTTGAAGAAGTGGTTTTTGAATGAATCAAATGCAGTCACCAAAAGTCCTCTAGCCCCTAACTAGTCACAGTCTCAGAGCAGCATCCACCGTGTAGAGAATCCTGTCTCCATTAAGGAGACCCTCTAGGGCCCTGCAGGACACCATCAGGAAGGCTCTGTTTTGGAGGAGACCTGGTGGGAGACACTGCTGATAAGGGGATGGTGGCTGTTCAGGCTCACACACTAAGCCACTCATGGAGTGATGAGGCCACAACCTTGTGCTGAGGCCAGGGCCAGGGGAAGGTAGCGTAAGTCTGTGGTGCTGGGGTGATGTTGGTGACAAAGCCCCAGGTCCCTTAAGCTCATGTAGGTGTCAGAGCTCTTGCTGGGCCAAGCAGGAGGAGTCATGTCACATGGACTTTCAAAAGGGCAAAAATTTGTCCTGAGTTACAGAGGATTGAATCTGAGCAGTCTGTCATAGGTGGATGGAAGGTGATGGGCCCTGTGCTAGTTTGGATATATCATGTCCTGCCAAAAGCCGTGTTCTTTGATACAGTTTTGTGGGTGCAGAGGTATTAGTGTTGATTAGGTTGGAACCTTCTGACTGAGTGTTTCCATGGAGATGTGACCCACCCAACTGTGAGTGACACCTTTGATTAGGGTGTGGCTTGTTGATTGAATGTTTCCATGGAAATGTGGTCCTGTTCATTCAGGGTGGGTCTTGATTGGTTCACTGGGGGAATCCTATAAAAAGAGCTGCAGCTAAGAGAAGACAAAATGCCCAAGAGCAACATTTCGGAGAATGCCATTTTGAAACGCAACGTGGGAGCAAGCGGATGCTAGCCACATGCCTTCTGAGCCAACAGGTTTTCCTGATGCCAATGGCCAACAGGTACCCTGTTTTTGATGCCTTACCTTGGACGCTTTATGGCCTTAAGACTGTAACTTCATAACCAAATAAACCCCCTTTATAAAAGCCAATCCATTTCCTGGTATTTTGCAAATGGCAGCATTAGCAAACTGGAACAGGCCCTCCAGGCAGCTTTCTGGGGTAAGAGACTCCTCCATCTATGGACCCTTTTCCCACAAAATGTGCATATGTTCCTATAAACCTACAAGTGCACTGAGGAACTGTTTAGGGTCCCCTGGACCTGAATTAAAGGAACCTCTGTCTGGTCCCAGAAAAGAAATCTGGAGGTTTAAAAAACAAAAAACAAAAAACCAAAAAAAAAAGGAGGGGAAGAGGGACAACAGGTACAGTGGGAACCAGATGATCTGTACAGGGTCCGTGGGGAAAATCTGAGGGTGGCCTTTTGGAAAGGGCAGAACTTCCCCAGGTGAGAAGTTTTGGCTGGAGATTGAGGGGTGACCCTGGGAACCAGAGAGCAAGGAGCCTGCTGCCTCGGAAACCACAGGTGCTGAAGGAGAAAGGCCTCTACTGGGACTGAACGAGGCAGGAGTGAAGAACTCCGGCCTCAGGATGGTGGGCAAGCTCAGAGGTGGGGCAGTGAGGCTCCAGCTAGTGTGTGAGAGGACTGGAAAGGAGTGGCAGATTGAGTTATGTACCCCAGGGAAAAAAGAAGTCATGTTTTTAATCTTAATCTATTCCTGTGGATGCGAACCCATTATAAATAGGGACGTTTTGAAGATGTTATTTTTAGTTAAGGTATGGCCGACAGAATGAGGTGGGATCTTAGTCTTATTACTGGAGGTTTTATGAAGAGAAAGCCATGGGAGAAGTGGAAGCTAGAGGTCAGCAAACCTGGAAGAGAAAGGGGAGGACAGCACCATGTGATGTGAAAGCCAAGAAACCCAAGGATTGCTGGCGAGCTAGACCACCACCAGTCCCAGGAGGAAGTCAGCCTGCTTAGCTTTCAAAACTATGAGACGATATATTTCTGTTGTTAAGCCAACCCATTGTGTAATAGTAGTCACAGCAACCCAGAAACTATGACAGTTTTGTAAGTTATAGCTGGGTCTTTGGGGTTCTGGAGGATTGAGGAGGGCAAGGAGTCTAGGTAAAGCCAGGGAACTGAGACTAGTCTCTCATCTAACAGTCACTGGGCTTCACCTATCATCTCATTAATTTAATGCCTGTCATTCACAACAACATGTGGGACAGGTATTGTTGTTCCCACTTTTCTCAATAAAGAGAAGCCAGATTCACAGAGAGAGAGAAAAGGAGAGAAGGCATTGCAGTTGGGGAGGATGGCTGCCTGGTGGATAAAGCTTAACCAATCTGAAGAGGCAGATGTGCATGGACGTGAAGGAGGTGAGTTTTGAAACCCATGCCTGTGTGACTCCGTGTCCTGTGCTGCCCACCAGATCACCGGTACTCAGCTCTCCTGTGGGGACTCATGCTCTGGAGGCCACCTGTCCCTCCATGAGCCAGCACTCAGGTGTTCCAGAATGATTATCAGAGAGGACTTCCCTGTTTCTAGTTCTTGGTCACTGGGCTTTGGGAGTCCTGTTCTTTTGTGGGAACCAAGCCGCCAGTAGCTTGGCTTCTGACCTGCTGCCAGAGGAAGGATTGGAATGAGAGCTTCAGGAGGAGAGGACTTTCTTGGGGGAGTGTTTTCAGAAACTAAAGAAGAGAGACAGTTTTGGAGTCAGGAAGTGTGCCAGATGGGGAGCAAGGAGACCTGGACTTGGTGCTGATCTGCTGCTAGCTGCCTGATGGGTCTTGGGTAAGTCACTTTTTCTCTCTAGGTCTCAGTTTCTTAATCTGTGAAATGGCTAATTCATCATCCACCTATCTATCTGTCTACCTGTCCATCCATTATCCCTCTATCCATTCATCCATCGATTCTACAACTATGTACTGAGTGCCAGCTCTATGCTATAGCACTGGGGATCACAGTTGACATTGGGAATCTTAGAGTCAACCAGAGAAGAAAGAGATTGCATAAGTATTAATAATACCTGACTCCTGGGGTTGTTTGGGGACTAAATTAATGGGACACTGTGGAAGAGTGTATTACAAAGCACCTCCTGCTATCAGAGGCTCAACCCAAGCTGAGCTAGAGGGGATGGAACCACTGCCTTCAGCTAGTTGAGCTTATGACTCAATATTTTGTCCAAAGAAACCTCCATTCCCTCCTTATTATCCACCTCAGCCAATATCCCAGAGCCCCTACTACCTTCTTTTTGTTCCTGCCTCCAGCCCCCTGCTGTGTCTTCCCTGCAAGAGGGAAAAGAAGCCTCAGTGATCAGCCATGTCCCATCCCTGGCAGAGGGGTGGGGGAAGCTGAGCTGATTGCTGCTAATTAGCAGCAATGAACCTTGGCCAAGCTGGAGAGGCTGATAAAGGGAGGTGGCAGGAGGGGGGCCGGTACATGGGTGGTCCTGCTGAGGGTGTCATAGGCTCAAGATTTTCCAGGGACAGGTCCTGAGGTCACCCTTCACAGGCCAACATCACCCACAATTGCCTAGAGGAGAGAATAGAGCTGTGGCAGCAGAAGAAGTGGGGTGGCCGAGAAGGAAGGACCTGTCCAAGGGTGGCCTTCTCTAGATACAGGGGAGGGAGCCTACACCCTCCTAGTATTTCTATCTCCCTCTTCAGGGAATGGCTCTACCTTCCTCATCATCAGATGTCCTTCCAGAGCAGAGCAGACACCTTCTCTTCCACCAAATCTTCCCCACCCCCTAGCTGGAAGCTGAACCTCCTTCCCCTAAACGCCCACAGCACTTGGTTCATACCTCTCTTATGACCTGTATCCCACTCTCCTTTGAATCATAGAAGTTTGGTATGTGTCTTCTCTTCCCAGCATTCCTGGGAAGACCTCCATCTAGGTCCCCTCTTATTAACAGCACCTCATACTATGCTTGACACTTATTAAGTGCTCAACAAAGTTTATCAAAAAGATGCAAGAATGTCTCTTGGCCTTCTGGTGCTCATGGACTACTTCTGAGGGTGCACTGGATATGCTCACAGATGACGAAACTGAAGCTTAGAGACAGAATAATTTTGCTTGGAGCTAAACAGCCAGGAAGAGGTAGAGACAGACTTCAAAACTGGGTCTGTTTGGCTCCAAATTCCCCACTCTCTCCCCTACATGGGGCAGTTTATTGTTTTGGGAGACTCTGTGGACAGCAGGTTCAAACGGCTAAATAATAAATGATAAAATAAACAAGCCAGCACCCTTAAGGGAAGGCTGTATTGATCATATCACTGATTCATTCATCGGAAAAGCCACAGGCATTCTGACACTGTGTATTCAAGCCCAGTGACTGGCTTTCATGGGGTCATCAGGCCTTTGGGAGTTCCCTCTGTAGAGAACTTGCTGTTCCCTGACGTTACTCTGATTGCACTATGGCGATGAGAATCTTCTTTTTCCCTGTCTAGGTTTATACCTTGGCTTTCAGTGTAGACCAATTTGGAATGGGTTGGAGGATCTGCCAATATGTTCTGATGCCCCAGAAAGACCTTCTAATATTCTTAATCAGCTCTTCTTACTGTCTATGAGACTTTGAAGAGCTCGCCTTTAGTTCTTCATTGCTTTGGTTAAAGTAGCATAACTTTCTTCTATGTAAATCCAGGGAGGTTTACAGGGGGGAAAATAGCCTTTCTCCTTTTCTGGTGGGTCACTCTGTTTCAAGAGTTCCAAAGCCTCTTGGGGGAAAAATATTTTGGGGACAGTGGTGGTGGGAAGACTGACATCTTACCATTTTTTCATTTTGCCAGGCGCAATGTATGTCTGCTCTCTTTGTCTGCCAGCATTCCTTGCCTCTCTTCATGGTTACCATATCCCTACATCCTCTAATGCACTGGCAGTCTCCCTGGTCCAGTGGGCCAGCAGTGACAGCAAAGGGGCCTTGGTCTCAGGACTCATCTCCTGAGACCAACACGGTGTCCCTAGTCACAGTGACTGGCCTGAGAATAGCTCCATTCCAAGGTGGGACAGTCTGAGTCCTTCCTGGGGGCTCTATATGTGGATACTGAAGGAGGGCCAGGCTAGTTCTTTCTCTCTCTCTTTTTTAAGACATACTGCAGGTTTTCAGAAAAATCATGCAGAAAATCATGCAGAGTTTCCATATGTATTCCCCTATTATTAACACTTTGCATTAGTGTGGCATACTTGTTACAAATGATGAAAGAATATTATTAAAATTGAACTATTAACTATAGTCCATGGTTTATATTAGGGTTCTTTATTTGTCTTGTACAGTCCTTTTTTTAAATTTTTATTCCAGTAACATACATACAACTCAAAATTTCCCCATCTAACCACGGCTATCTCTTTCCTTTGTAATCTGGAGCAAGGATAATGTAAGCCAGAGCACCCTTGGCCATGTCCTCCTCCCAATACCCCAACCCAAGGGCAACCTCAAATTTAGTAAGAGAGAACAAGGGCAATACAAAGAGAGATTGAGAAAGGGAGAGACAGCTGGTAATATCAAATGACTTCCTGGTTTTATCCTTGCTCTTCGTAGGTACATGAGCCAATAGATCTCCAATTTGGCAATATCAGTTAAAATCCATACTTTGTAAAAGAAAGACTCCTCAGTAGTCACCAAGTAAAGTTATATGTGCATGCCCATACACACGCACACACATATATAGTTACAAATAGCCACAAACAAAAATAGTAGGAGGGACAGTTTCAGAATTTGAAACATTTAAAATTGAGTACATTTAGCTTTATGAAAAACTTATTACTTTCCTTTTTCATTTTACTGCCAACAGTGGAAACTTCATCAAGAGTCAGCAGCTTACTGTGAGCCTGTGTTTAGGAACCATGGGTTTATCCAACCCTTTCTAGAGAGCAGGTCCTAATGGGAGAGGAATGGGAGCATAAGGACTCCAGGGAAAACTGGATGGCTTGGAATCCAGAGGCAAACTCTGGCTTTAGGTTTAGATTCAAGAGGGCTGTCCCTGCCCTAGTGACTGCACAGGAGGTTGAGTGTGTGTGTTTGTGTTTGTGTGTGAAATCCACAGCTTTCCCCTCCCTTATACCCCTCCCACCCTACCAATGACTGGCTACTTCTGGCTGTTTGGAGAGCACCCACTGGACAATGGGTATGAGGCAGTGTGAGTGGGAACCAGCAGAGTTCATCAGCTGGTGTGAGCCAAGGGGGCTTTATCTTGCCATTAATGGTTTTCTAAATTGGTGGCAGTGGAGCAAAGAACCCAATTTGCGCCTGGAGCACGCATGATTACTATTGTAATAACCTCAGCTAATAAGAATATGATGTGGGGCTAGGTTGGGAGAGAAAACACATTTCTCATTAGGTTTTGATTAATTACATAATTTTTTAGTTGTGGTGGCCAAGGGGCGGGGGGTGTTGCCATCTCCTCACCTCACCTTAACCCAGGTAGACTGGGACTCTTCTGGGGATTGTGCTATTTCCACTTTGGCCATCATGGGAGAAATCCTCCACTTCTCCTCCCACTTTCCTTCCTTCTTCACTCCTCACATTCTTTCCCTCTGCTATCTTACATTTCCCTCTCCAGCTCCCCCTTTCCCTGCTTTCTTAATTGTGCCTTTCCTCTTTTCCCTTCCTCCACAGATTTTCTCTAGTCTTCATAGGTGTCTGACGGGCCCCATGTCCCCTCCCTGTCTACACTGTCCCCTCGCACTGCCAGGCAGGTAGGTAATGGCTAGTTTGCAGGTGGGTTATCTGCTCCGACCCCTGAGCCCAGACTGGAGATTCCTTCAGCTTCCCTCTAGGTCCTGCTCTGTACTTCCCTGTGTCTGACTGTGACTCTTCTTGGCTCCCCTGGCTTGGTTCTGTCCTGGTTCAGAGGCCCCCTACTCCAGGCCTTCTCAGGCACTGCCCCTACCCCCTCACCACACTCAGAGGGCGCTCATGGCCTAGGGCCTCTGCCCCTCCCTCCTGGCCCCTGGCAGCCTGGGGGCTAGTGTTCAACAGGACAGTGGCTGGAAACGCTTTCATTGTATTGGTAACTGTCAATCAACAGGCTTCTGTTGATTGACCTCTTGCTCTGAACCCAGAACTGCGATTGCACAGTGGAAGATATTCGAAAAAAGGAAGGATGTGCATCTTGCCATCAGGTTGGGAATGGTCTAGAGGAAGAGACAGGTCACCCACTGGAAAGAATCTAACACAAAGCAGTGTGTGCTAAGTGACAAATGGGCAAGGCAGGGAGAGCAGAGGAGAGAGTCCTCTGGAGGCTGGAGGCTTCAGGGAGACTTTATGAGGAGGGGGCTCCCAGGATGCTTTGATAGAGGTCAGATTTGGACTGACAGAGAGAAGGGGAGAGGAGAGGGTATTCCAGATGAAGTCGCAGTGAGAGCAAAGACCTAGGGTTGGGAATACTGGAGGATGTGGCAATTTCGAAGGATGTGAAGGTGGCAAGTATCTTTTAAGTGGGGATTTTTAACAGGAGATGAGCTAAAAGGGAAACTGGGGCCAACTTCCCTGCATGCCAGAATGAGGATTTGGGACATCCATGATACACATTTGGGAGTTTTGAAAGGTATTGGCATAGGAGGCTGATCTTAGGGCAGCAGTTTGCTGAATGAATAATGGTGGGGTTTATGAATTTTCTATTGTTGCCATAACAAATTACCACAAAATTCATGACTTAAAACAACACAGATTTATTATCTCACAATTCTGTAGGTCAGAAGGCCAGGTTGGCTTGAAAGGTTTCTCTGCTCTGGTTTTTACAAGGCTGAAATCAATATGGCTGGCTGGGCTCTTATTGGGAGGCTCTGAAACGAATCCATTTCTGAGCTCATTCAGGTTGTTGGCAGAATCCATCTCCTTGTGGTTGTAGAACTGAGGCCCCTCTTTCCTTGCTGGCTGCCAGCTGGAGCCACACTTAGCACCTTGAGGCCTCTCTCCAGTTCTTAAACATGGGCCCCTACATCTCAGAGCTAGCAGCAGTGCATCAAATCCTTCTCATGCTTGGAAGCTCTCTGACTTCTGCTTTAGCCACATCTCTTCTGCTACTTCCCCCTTTGCTGCATTTCAACTGGAGAGAGTACTTTGAATTTTAAGGTTTTGTGTGATTAGATTGGGCCCAACTAGATAATCCAGGATAATCTCTCTATTTTAAGGTCTGCAACCTTAATTAAATCTGCAAAATCCCTTTTGCTAGGTACTGTAACATATTCATAGGCTCCAAAGACTAGAGTGTAGACATTTTTAGGGGAAGTGTTGTTCTACCTCCCACATGTGGCAAGACAGATTAGATGGCTCCGGTAATAGTCCTGGTGAATCGAAATAAAAGAGCTAGAACCTGGAGGTATAATAGGAATGGAAAGGCTGGGCAGGTGCTGAGTCATTTCAAGAGAAATTAGACAATGCTTGATGACTGGTTGATTAATGTGTGTGTGTGTGTGTGTGTGTGTGTGTGTGTGTGTGTGTGTGTGGAGTAGGGGGTGGAAGGTAGAGATAGTGGGGACAGTAAGTGGAAAGGAAGTGTTAACCTTGGATCCAGCCTAGGAAACCAGGAGAATGACATCAACTCATTGGTCACTCTAGGAGAAGGAGCTGGTTATGGAGTGAAGATGTGCATTTATTTCAGACAGGTTGACTTAGCAGTGACATCAGAGTCCTGACAACTTGGAATGGTCTTATGGGCAGTTGAGGACATTCACCAGAAATGTCAAACCTGGCTGGACCAGCCTGTGAGCTACTCATATGGAAGCAACAGTTGAAATATTGGGCATAGATAGTATCAGAAAGGGAGAGGGTAGAAAGAAAGTTGGAAGAGAACTTTGGGGGATGATTAAAGAAGAGGTGAGAGGAGGAAGAAGAGAGAGAGAGAGGGAGAGAAGGAGAGAAAGGGAGACCAGGAGCTGGGCAACTGAAGGAAGAAGGGGAGCTAGGAGAGGAGAGGTCTCATCTCTGAGGCAGAGAGGATAGTAGGCAGGGTTAAGAAGGACAGAGGTCTGGCAGGAGAGAGGTACAAAGGCTATGCATCTGTGACTGGATGGCTGTGGGTTATGGGGAGTATGAATTTCCATAGGGCAGGCTCAGAGTGCAAAGAGCTAAGGAAACCCTTAGTGGTGTGGAAGGGAAGGAGTGAGAACACACACCAGGCTCGACGGGGCCAACAGGGACTGAATGTCAGCAGGTGGGGAGCGATGGGGGAAGGAGAGGGATATTGAAAGCAGACAGAAGAGACTGGCACTGCTGGAAGGAGAGGGTGGGGGTACAATTTCAGGAATAAGGGTCTCCGAAGTGTCATCGGCTGATGAGGTTGGAAATAGACCTGGAAGCTTCAGGGGAAAGAGACCTGCGGTGGCTCCATAGACATCTGTGGGTAGGCAGGATCTCACAAAGAGCCCAACCCCCCGGCCCTGTGGTGGAGGTTAGCACACTGTGGCGGAGGTTAGTGTCCTGCGGTGGAGGCTTGAGACCCGCAGTGGAGGCTGGCCAGCCTCGTGGGGGAGTAGTGCTTCTACCTGGCCAGAAGCTGGAGCCAGGGCTTGGAGACGGTAGAGGCAAGGCCTGGGACCTAGGGTAGGACTAGCTGGGCCTGGATCTTTGGGGCCCAGACCTGGCCTATGGGAAGGGGTCAGGAGACAGGGCCAGGCAGGGCAGCAGATGCAGCCAGAGGTGGGGGGAAAGGGAGAGGAGGGGGAATTCATTCCCATCCTGAGATTGTCTTCTCTCCCCCTGACTTTTCTGGCGGGCCTGGTTGTAGCAGCTCCGGAGGTGAAAGGGGTTAATTTGTTCAAGGGCATCTGGGAAAAGGAGGCATAAGCGCGTGCAGCCCGCGAAAGGGCCCTATAGGAGTTGGGAGAGCCCTGGGTTCTCCGCCTCCTCCAGCACCTGGTCGCGCATAGCCGTCACGTGTCTATAGCCTTTGCGAATTTCAGCCTCCCCGCTACTTCTGACATTTCGCTGGCCATTGTTTGAGGCCTAATTGCCTGCCAGAGCACACTGCTCCAAGCCCCCGCCTGCCATCTCGCCCGCTAGTCGCGGGGCTGCTCAGAGCGGGCTCCCACTGTTCGCGGTGGCTCGGCGCCAACAGGCAGGCTCGGAATAAACCCGCAGCTGCGGGCGGGCCCAGCCAAGCGTCCACGGCGCTCGACGGGGGGCCTCGAGTGTGCAAGTCTGTGCGGGTCCGCTTGTAGGATTGTGGAGCGGGGTGTCTGTGTGGTGGGGGTGGTGCAGGGGACAGCCCCTAAGCCAGCTGGGGCCTCGCACACCCCCCCCTGGGGGGACTTCAGGTTTAGGGGTCACGGATATGGCCGGGTGCAGAGCGGCCGGCGCGGAGACGGGGTCGGCACAGAAAGATGGCGGGAGGACACCTGGGGATGGGGGAAGGCGCGGCCTCCCTGCGCCAGGCCCTGGGCCCCCTCCACCGCGTCCCTGCGTCCCCCTCGGCTCCCGCCACCGCCTGCCCTCTGGCTCCCACCGCAGCTTCCCAGCCCGCGAGGGAAGAAGAAATCTCGCCAGAGATCCATGTAAAAATAGATGTATTTCTGGATAAGCAGCGAGCCTGAAAAACGGCTGAGCCGGAGTCTGCTCCGCTGACAGAAGATCTATGTACCAAATTCCTCTTCAAAATCTATTTCTCTGGAGATTTATTCGTGCAGGCCTCTGCTCAGCTAGAGGAAGCTCGCGGCACCCGGCGACTGGGGGCCACGGCTCCCGCCCACCCTGACCCTTTCCCGAGTGACTATTTGCCAGCGTGACTGTGGTCAGATTAGCGGGCCAAAGGGCACTCCCAAGGCAGCGGCAGATGGGCGCCGGCTGGGGCAGAAAAGTCAGGGCTGAAACGCAAGAGGGATTTGAATGGCAAATAGGTCATTACCCTGGCTGGGTGGGAAGCCGTCTGATGCAGCGTGACACCAGTCCTGGCGGCTGAGAGAATAAGTGATGGCTATATTTATGTTTCCATCTAAATGCATGGATCAAAGCAGACACTTTAATCTATTCAACAACAGCCCGAGGATTAAAAAGTTGCAGGCAAATCACACTCTTAAACTGGTAATATATTTTTGCTTGTCACTTGACAAAAGATTTTAGAGAGTGACTGCAAGCCTGGAGGGGGACCTAGAGTCTTGAACCTGGTTCCCTCCTGGAGAGGACCCCAGCCCCATAGGGTGTGGCACGAATCCCCACACTTGTTCTACTTCCTGCGACTCCAGTCCCATGGGACTCCTGGATTGACAGTGGGAGCCAGTGGGGAGTATCAGGCCTGAGGTCACAGCCCTGTATCCACCTTAATCTCCACAACAGCCTATCAGGCTGACCCTCTCATTGTCCCCATTTACAGACAGGGAGGCTTGCATCACACAGTAGTAAAGTGACAGATGTTGTGCATCCGAGTCCAGGGCTCTTGTCCTTCTGCTAGAGCACTTGGACAGTACTCTGCTGGTGGTCACAAGGCGGCAGGACAGGGTATAGAGTGTGCTCTGCCACTCGCCCAATAAGCTTTTGCAAGATCCTTCACTTGCCAGCTTCTACATCTGCAGAATGGGGATAATGATTGCATCCATCTTCTGGGGCTGTGGTCAGGAGTAGATGAGATGATGCATTTAGCACAGTGTGGGACCCAGGGTGGGAAGTCATATCTGGAGGCTGAGAGTCACAAGCCTGACTTCTGAGGAATGTTTGAAGGCACTGGGGCCATTTAGTCAGGAAGAGAGGGGGCTCCAGGTAAATATTCCAGCTGCCTCCTAATTTAGGATGGATGTTGAAAAGAAAGGGAAATGTGACTTGCTCCGTGTGGCCCCAACAGGGACAACTGGGTCCTTAAGGAGACTGACAGCTTTCAGTTAAGGAGAAACAAGAGCTTTCTAATTGGTTGCCAGGGTTGGACAAAGAAGAAATGGGCTGTGTGATAAAATGGTGAGCTCTCCATTTTTGGAGGTGTGGAAGTCAAGGCCAGATGAGCCCTGGGTGGTGATGTATAGCAACATATAACATCTCCCACTGTTGAGGGATGGCATTCAGATGTCCTTCAAGGTCCCTTCTAAGCAGGAGTGTCTGTAATTCCAAGAGTAGTAGGGTCATTTCCCCAGCATTCTGGGTGACAGGGGCAAGGACAGTTGTGTAATTTACTAGGAACAAAAAATCTATTTTGTAAAAAGGCATTCTTTGTATTTCATGATTTACTCCTCCTGGTTTATGCTTGACTCAGCCTCAGCTCTCCACTAAACTTAGGGTACTTGGGGTGGACACAGTGGTTCAGGAGTGGGCTGGGTGGCACAGGCATGGCAAGGCCACTGGGGTGGAAGGAGGTAGAGCTAGCCCCGGGAGAAGGAAGAATTCCAAAGTGGCCTGAGGAGCCAGAGCAGGGGGAAAGAACAGTGGATTTGGAGTTAAGGAGACCTGGGTTTCTATCTTGTTCCAAATCACCTCATCTCTATAAGCCTCAGTTTCTCCGAGTGAAAAGTAGACCTTTTAGAGCAGTTGTGAAGATTAGAGAGAAATCAAGAGCCTCTGTGGCCTATGGCTGGGCTGGTAGCTCCCTTGGATTTGGAAGAAGGGAAAGAGTGCCTTGGGTACCCCACGGCCTGGCTGCCATGGACTCAGCCCGTGGCCTCTCCGTATAGCCGCCCTCAGGCCCAGGGGCCTCCCTTCTCGGGGGTCCTGTTGCGGCCAGGGATCGTGCACTGTGGGGAGTGTGGGCGCAAGCGCTCGGGGCCGCGCCCGGGGCGGGGGCCTACCTGCTGGCGCGCGGCCCCGTTGCTGACCCTGCACGGCTGCGGCAGGCGGCCGGGACAGGCGCCGCCAGATTGCGCCATCCGCCGGTGAGGAACCGGAGTCCAGGTGTCGGGTTTGGAGCGCAGGTAATGGCTGACGGCTAAGCCAGCTCTCCCCGCATCTGCTCCGGGATCGAGGCGGGCCCCCGGACGCCGGCGCGGGAGGTGGTGTCCCGCGTGGTGTCCCGCGTGGTGCCCCGCGTGGCCCGCGCTCGGCACCTTCCCAGCGCATTCAGCCTGTTTCCCCCTTGAAAGCCTCAGAACGGCTCTGCGAGGGAGGTCAGAACATTATCGGATTGGTTTAGCAGCGTGGAAATCAAGAAACAGAGAGGTTAAATCTCCGGCCCAAGGTCCCGGAGCCGGTCAATTGTGGACCTGAACCAGCCCTCCGGGTCACCCGGCTCTTAATTCCATTTTCCTCGCGTCACCCCGCAGCGCCGTGCAGTTCAGTAAACATTTATGGAGGACCTTCTACGAGTCAGATCCCGGGCCCCGTGCGGAGTTGCCGACTGGGCTCCGGTGCTGTTCACAGGAGGGGGCAACTTTAACTCTCCCACTTGGACCCGAGGCTCCCAGTCCATTGATCACACCATCCCTGTCTCCGCCCACGGGTTACCTGAAGCCTGAGGCGTTTCTCCTAAGCACAGGTGGTGCACACACCTTGGGAATCCCTGGGGCCAAACTCCTTGGCTTGCTGTGCAAGGCCTTTCTCGCTCTGGCCTCAGTCTGCCTTGGCAATGATATTCCCTCCCCACCACACCCCTGCTCCTGCCCTGACCTGTGGGTGGACCACCCACTGTTCTGGGGCCTTAGCAGGATTTCAGTACCCTTTTCAGCCCTTAGCTTGACTTGCCTACACCTCCTTTGTGTTTTTGGGCCCTGCTCAAATTTCCCTTCCTCCTTGAAGCTTTCTTTGATTCTCCACCCTCTTCCAGATTCTGCCTCATCAACTAGTGGTTCTCTTTCCTGTGCTTCAGTACCATTTGACTGGCCTTTGTGATAACAATGACCACATAGTGTATATTTCCAATGCTCTCCCTACCCCCTAAATTCAAGGCCAGGGTCTGAGACTTTTTATGACTCCCTGTCCCCTCTCCCATTCTATCTGGCCCACAGCAGATGCTCTGGGATGCAAGTGAGATGGCAAAGGCAAAACTGTTTTGTAAAGTACCAGCACAAATACTAAATGCTAGTACTGCTACTACGAAGACTGGAAAGTATTTCTTGAATTAAACTCCTAGGAAATAAAGGATGTTTATCTCAACAATCTTCTATTTTTAAGTTCCAAGTTATTTTCATTATTAATCTAAATTCATAATAATAGCAATAGTTAACACTTAATGACCATTTTGTGCCATGCATATTATCTGTTGTTATTATTAGAGTGGGCCTATCTACACATGTACATACTACACGCTTCATGCTTCTTTCAATTTCTGTACATTAATTAATAAGTTACCATTTGGGTAATATTGAAACAATCCTAAGGCTTTTCAAGAAGATTCCCAACAAAACGTCCTCTCCTTATTGTCTCAAAGGCTTCTGGGGTGGAGCCTGTGCTTGTCAGATGATAGCGCCAGGTCAGGAGCTGTCTTAGTTTGCCAGGGCTGCTATAACATGCACAGGCTGGTTGGCTTAAACAACCAGAATTTATCGTTGGGAGGCTAGAAGTCCAAAATCAAGGTGTCGGTAGGATCATGCTATCTCTAAAATCTGTAGCATTCTGGTGGTGGTTTGCCGTCCCTCGTGCTGTCTCCTACTTCAGGGTCCAAATTTCCTCTGCTTATGAGGACTCCAGTCATTTTGGATCAGGGCCCTCCCTGATTCGGTTTGCCCTCATCTTAACTAATAGGATCTTTGAAGGGCCCATTTACGAATGAGTTCATCCACAGGACCAGGGGTTAGGACTCAACACGTCTTGGTGGGGGATATGATTCAGTCCACAACAGGAGCCAAGACCCTCTGTGCTCTGTGAACTGGCCCCTCCTTCTTAGGAGCAGGAGTCAGCAGCCCTGTCCTTGCCTTGTAGGCCAGTGGGCAGTGAACCAGCCCAAGCATGCCCGTGGTCGGGCCAGCTCTGTGGTGGAGTGAGACACACGGATTGTCTTAAAGAGGAGCATGTGTTTCTGTGGATTTGTGAGTCTGTTATCAAAACTTTTATTTAATATTCAAAGAACATGAGGATTGTTGGATTCTTATCCTTTTGGTGTTTATGGAAGTTGCAAAAGAAAAAAAAGAACTGCTTTGAGCAAATAGACAGAGGGGAGAGGAGATTAAAGGCCGGTCTATAGTGAGCACAGTTTATGAGGCAACAAGCCAGGAGGGGAATTCTTGGGGTTTTGGCATTCAAGTACTGCACTGAATGTTACCACAATCTCATTTCTGAGTTGTTTCAGAAAGCTTGGGCTCCTCAGCTTCCAAGTTTTGGCATTTGGATTTTTTGGTCTGTTTCTGTGAGTACACAGGTAAGTATGAGTATGCCTTTCTCTCCATAAACATGGGTCTGTGTGTGTAAGGGGAGTGTGCTGTGTGTACTGTCTGTGCAGTATCTGTGCATGTGGATTTGTGTATAGAGAATGGGCATTGGGGGGAATGTGGATCTTTTTGGGTGTAAATCATATATTATGGGTATAAATCATATATTATTTGTGTAAATCATATATTATGTGTGAATATGCATTTATGTGTGGGAGGTCTATAGTTTTCTTCGCAAAAATGGGTCCAGGTGTAAAACTGTTATGTATTTGGTGTGAATATGGCTCTGAGCTTGAGTGTGGGTCTGTGTGTGAGTGTGGGTCTCTGTGTGTTCACAGTGGAGTTTGTATGTGCCGCCATCTGGGTGGGTGAGTGAGAAAGGATATTTTAGTTTTCTTGGCTACTCAAGCAAATATCATCAATGGATTGGCTTAAACAGCGGGGATTTATTGGCTCACAGTTTTGAGGCTAGGAGAAGTGCAAATCAAGGCATCATCGAGGCGATGCTTTCTCCCTGCAGACTGGTGTTCTGGGGCCGGCGGCTGGTGGTCCTTGGCCCTGGGCTCCTCTGACACACGGCAATGCACAGGGCGGCCTCTCCCGGCCTCTCCCTTCTCTTCCAGGTTCTGTTGACATTTTGCTTCTTGCTTCCTCTGGCTTTCTTTCCCTCTGTCTGTATTTTATTCTGCTTGTAAAGGTCTCTAGTAATTAAAACCCATCCTGATTGAGGTGGGCCACACCTTAATGGAAGCAACCACATCAAAAGGTCCTGCTTATAATGGGTTCACACCCACAGGATGGATTAAGTTTTTCTGGGGTACATACAGCTCAAACCACCATAGAGGGTCATGGGTGTATGCATGTGCAAGCATACATGTACAAGCTCTGCAAACAGGCCCGAGCATACTCTGTATGCCCAGCTCCCAAGGCTCCTCCTGGCTTGGTTGCTGCCTCTGGTCCCTGGAGGTTCTGCCTTGCTGGTCCGCAGAGAGATCAACACCCTTCAAACCAGCTGCCTTGTTGGCTGCGGCTCACTTGGTTGGCCTCCTAATGCCTGCAGTTGCCATGGAAACCAAAATAGGCCTGCTGCTGTCTGCCACAGGGTCCAGGGTAGCTACGGGCCAGAGCCACCTTGGTGCAGGCTAGGTGGGAGGATGAGAGGAGGGAGCTGGGGGACCTCAGGCCTTGTTTCTCCTTGCACCCTCCGGGGGCCTCTTTTCTGCCTCCAAACACAATAGCAGGTCCCCGCTGTCAGACAACCTGGATCAAAACAACCCTGTTTGAAAAAGGCCTGAGTAGTTGACTTTTGCACACACATACAAAATCCTTCCTTGAAAAAAAACTTTCAAGACATATGCTAATTCCATTTTACTGTGCATGTCTTTGTATGCCATTAATTCACTGCCTAAAATAAAGTGGCTTTTAGGAGAGCCCTGGTGATATGGGATGGGAGAACACTGTCCGTGTTTTTGTGGCCTGGTTTAAATAATAGGCATCGGCTCAGAGTTCACTGCATTGGGAAAACTCCAACATAACTGTGTTAAGCACTGAAGAGATCACAGATCCTGTTTCGTTTTGAAAACGCGAGTAGCAAGCACAAAGCTAGCTGTATAAGCAAGGACAGTGCATTTTTAAGGAGGCATGTAAAAGGGGAAGGGGAATAATTAACACAAGAGTTAAGATAGTGGTTACGGTGAGGAAGGAGGGGTCAGGGGTGAGGGACAGGGGCTGCTAAGGCGCTAATAACATTCTATGTTTTGGCTGCTGGTGTGGATAGTGGAGATGCAGATGGGTGACCGTTATCTTTTAATCCCACATATGCATTTTGTATGCTCTTCCATATGTGTGATATATATGGCAATAACAAAATCCCTTTCCTGTGCTTGTGGCAACTAGCTTTATCTGGGTGGGAAGTGGTGGTGTGGGGTCAGGGGAAGAGGACTGACTGGGTGGGTCCCATTTTCATGGTTCTGGAGCTGTCTCCCACACTTTCTGCACCTTGGGGAGGGCACTTAGCTGCTGCCTGCTGAGGTTTCCTCCTCTGTATCATGATGAGTATGTTGGATGTATTCATTCAATTAAAAATTAACCTTGAGCTTTCTTTGTGCCAGGTATTGTGCTAGGCAAGAAAGTCATGTATAGATAGGATCGCTGCACATGGCAGAATATGCTGAGCACCCTGAAGGGAAGGGCACAGACAGGGGCTCTGGTGGTTCAGGGCTGGGACAGAGACTTCCAGCAGGGACTGTGGAGGGGGTGAGTTTTGAATTGAGCCCTAGAGGATGGGCCAGATTTCAACTGCTTGAGATAGAAAGGGATGGAGGGGGGCGAAGGTCCCGTGTTGATAAAGGGTGAGAGGTCACTGGGGAACAGCAGAAAGCCCAGTGGCTGTAGTACGGAGGACTTGGATGGATATGGCTTCATTCTGGGTGAGGTTCCTTTCAACACTAAAAAGAAAAAATCCTGCATCCTGAGCTGGGGAGAAAGACTACGGCCCTGTTGAGGACAGGGGGTAGGGGGCAATGGAGAGAGAAGGTGTCAGGGTGTTGCTGCCTGGGTGTTGGTGAACATTTGTTCCCCAGGACCCTGGGTACCTCTAAGATATCAGGGTGGCCCTGGTCCCCTGGTCTCTGCACAGACCAGGCTGTGAGGAAATCACTCTTCCTTCAGATGAAGACCTTGGGGCTGAACCCCCGCTCCCAGCCCCATGCATGCAGCCCCCAAACCCCAGGTAGATCCAGTCAAGCCCAGGCCAGCCAGCTGCCAGGATGGGTGTGTGGGGGGCAACACTCTCTTGAAATTTCCATGGGGCTACGACCACACTGGGCAGGGTGTCTTGGCTGCTGAAATCAGGCCTGGTCTCTTCCTACTCTGCCCGCAGTATCCATGCTGACCCTTTCTCCATAACTCTGGTGCTTGGGAATAATGGAAGGGGCCCTTGATTTGGGATCAGAAAATCTGGGCCCATGTCTTGACTCGACTGCTTAGGAGCTGGGACAAGTCTCCAGCCTGTTCTGACAGGTCTCAGTTGTCCTTGTCTATAAAGTGAGGCACTGGACTGGTAGTCACTTAGGAACCTTCTAGGCAGAACACCTTGCCCCTTCCAGGTGGAATGATTTGTTCATTTCTGACCCTCACCTGCTGGGCACTTTTGTTAAGAAATCATGCTGCTTTGGCTTGGCGGGGACGGTGTCTCTCATTGTTGGAGTGTGTGTAAAGTGTTTTTGATGTTGAAGAGTGCAGTGTGAGGGCTCCAGGACACCTGGCAATGAGTGATGACACCGGAGAGCCCCCCAGGAGGCAGGTAACGTGTGCTTGGTTGTTCTTGGAGTGCAGGATCTGTTGGGCGGATCAGCTCTGCAAGCAAACTGGAAACTGCAGGCTGCCTTAGGTGGGGTTGGAAAACCAGATGAGAGGGGGTTTTCTCCAGACTGTTTCACATAGGGAATCCAGTGTGTTAGAGATGGACAGGCTCCAATCAGGGATCCCAGATGCCAATCAGAGACCACCACGGGAACCATGAGAAGTCCAGGGGAAAGGTCTGATGCCCATCATTTGGGCATCCACAGAATTCATAGTAAGCTCTCAGTATTTATTGGATGAATGGTTTTGGGGGCAAATTGACTGTCACAGTTATTTTCTTGAATTTGGTGATTTGAATTTCAGAGACCAACCATTACTACTTTTAGTGGTAGAGAGCCTGGGTTTTGGAAACAGACAGTGAAGAGGCTGGGTCCTATTGTAACCAATTATGGGACCTTGGTCTTCTCTGATCCTCAGTTTCTTCATCACTACAATGAGTGTAGTGCTAAACATCCATACAGCACTGTGAGGATCAAATGAGATCATCCACTAAGAGAGCTTGGCACTGTGCCCAGCACATAGCAACTGCCCATTATCATCCAGTATGGCAGGAGGTGTGGTCAGTGGGATGCGATGGGGTGAAAGGAGGAGTCTGGACAGGGGTGGGCTCATGGAGAGGCTGTAAGTCATGATAAGGGCAGTAGAGAGCCTTGTGGTTTTTATGAGGTCAGTGACGTGTATACTGAAAGTGAGAAAGATGAGCTTTGGGGAAGGAAAACCCATTTCCCTTCATCCCTTCATCCCTTCATCCATTTATTCACTCAACAAAGATATATTGAGCACCTACTATGGGCTGGGTAATATTCTGGGTACCAGGGAGACAGCAGTAAATGAAAAGTCAAACCTCTGTTTCCAAGGAACTCACTCTGGTGAAAGCTAGAAGAATAATTATATCATTCAACAAACATGTTTGGAGCACTTGCCCATTGGGTGATTGCGTTTATCGCCCTTTGTTTTCTAATACAAGAACTTTTCAGAATGTTCTAGCTCCCCCACCCTCCCAGCCTGATGATGAAGAAAAGGGAAATTCTATCCACAGTTGGATCAGGACAGATGGGGGTCATATCATGAGAGTTGGGGAATCAGCAGGGGCAGCCCCAACCCTTGTCGAAATCCTGGTAGGAGGGTCTTCATTTGCCAGACTGTGATGACAAACCCTACACAGTGGGTGAGCTTAAACAATGGATATTTATTGTCTTGGGTTTGGAGGTTTAAAGCCCAAAATCAAGGTGTTGGCAAGGTGATACTTTCTCCCCAAAGTCTGTGGCGTTCTGGTGCTGGCTTGCTGTAGTCCTTGGGTTCCTTAGCTCACCATCTCTCACTTCTGGCATCTGCTCTTTGGGTTTCTGCTGATTTCCGGCTTCTGGCTCCTCTTCCTCTATAAGACCTCTGGGAATACGGATCAAGGCCCACCCTGATTCAGTTGGGCTATGTCTAAATAGGATCCAAGAAGCCCCTATTCACAAATGACTCCATACCCTAATTCACCTTAACATATTCAAAAATACTATTTACAAATGGATTTACACTGACATGAACGTGGAGTCAGATTAAGAACAAGTCCTTTCTTGGAGTGCATGATTCAGCCTACCCTAGAGGGAATTGCCGCAGTTGATGCTAATGGGAAAATTCCACCGGAATTCAGCTGGGCAGTGGGTCCTTTTCCTTCCTGGTCTGGTCCTGCTCCTTTGCCCCACCTGGGAGCTTGTGCATCTTAGTCAATGTGGCTGTTGTCTGGCTGACTCCAGATTCTGTCCTGTTCTTGACTGTCACCAGTGCCCTCTCTTGCCCTGGCCTGTGGCCCCCAAGTCTTCTTTCTAAGTCTGCCTTGCCCAGAAAAGAGCAGCAGCATCAGGACCAGAAAGAACCACAGCCTCTTGGAAATGACCCCTCTCTCAAGAGTTAAAAATTAATCAAGGCCAGTAGAACTGGCAGTCATGCTGATAGAGTCAACAAGGTGTTCTGGCAAATTCTTGGTTCCTGTCTGCAAGGCTACTTCCAGGTTGTGGTGCGTCCACAAGGCAAGGTCAGGGACCCTCTGAGTGCAAAGCCCAGTCCTGAGCATGGTGGAGACTCGCCCAGCTTCATTTCCAGCTTGCCTGGTACAAAGAGCTAAAGCCTGGTTGCTGGAACTCACTCATTCTCACATCTGGGCCTTTGTTCTGGCTTGTCCTCTCCCTCAACATCCTGCCCTTCTTAGCCAAGCCAAATCCTGTTCCTAGAAACACCGAGTAGAAAAAACATAGGCTTGGGGTCAGATGGACCCCAGGGTAAGTCCTAACCCTGCCATTTTTCTAGCTGTATGTGCTTGGGCAAATCTGAGCTCCCTGGGCCTCTGCTTTCTGCTCCATGAGCAGGACCTTGTGGGCTGATTGTAGATAATGCAGGCAGTGCCTCTGGCACCTGGCAAGGTACTCAGCAAATGGCTGGATTCAGCAGCATTGTTTCCTTTGTGGTGAAAGGGAAGCTACAGGTACCTTATTTTAAAGTAGCTGTTAAAAAGGCCACCTCCCCCATGAAGCTTTCCAGACCACCTGGGAGTCCTCATCCTCCATCCACTCCAGCCCTGGCTGCTCGTCAGGCCCTGAGTCCTCAGCCAGGACTTCTTCTGAAGCCAGTTTCCTAAGGATGGGATCTGCTTCACCTTTTACTCCCAATCATGGAGCAGATATTGGGGGAACGTTTGCTGATTTGTGAGTGGTGGGCAGGCTGCCTAGGGGTGTATGTGAGAGGGTGAGGGTTGGTCTGGGGCAGTTGGCAGCCAGGACAGCATCCAGGCTGGCTGCCAGGGTCGGGGGAAAGGGAGGGAGGGGTCTACAGCATCTTTCTGACTCCCCCCCACCCAACCCTGTCTCCTTTTGGGGGCTCCCACCCCCTCCTCCCTGACCTTGTTTCTTGTTGGCTGAGCCCCGTCCTGCTAATGAGCTGAGCCAGCCACTTGGCGCCCTCGTCTCCAATGCGCTGACTCAGCCTGTGGCTCCCACTTCCTCTGCCCTTGTTTGAAAATGCCAAGTTAATTGCTCTCCAGCTCCAGGCTGCCCTGGCAGGGGGCAGGCCCCACCTTTTCCTCTCTCCTTCCCCGTGCCCTGGCACAGGGACAAGCCAGCACCCTGCAGCCCTGGGGCTGCCCTTTGTGGAGAGAGTGGTGTGGAGAGGGGCAGAGGAGGCAGAGAGGGAAGTGGGGCTGCACTGCTGGTGAGGAAGAAATGGGAGGGGGTCGGGAGGATCCTGGTCTCCACCTTCCCTGGACCTGGGGATTCGGGCATGTCTGCCACTGCCCAGTCGGCTCTGGGTGGCAGGGGCCGTGAGCACAGGCCAGTGGCCTTTTGCATCAGGCCCAGAAGTTGTGGATGGGGAGAGGAAATGATGTGGGGATGGAAATCTCAGGCCTCAAACAAGTAGGCAGGAGGGAGGGAGAGAGGGAAATAGGGAGGGAGGGTTGGAAGGAAGGAAGAGGAGAGGGAAGGAAGGGAGGAGGGAGAGAAGCCAAGGGTGATTCTTTCACAAAGAATGTCATTTAATTCTTAGAACAGCTCTTTAGGACAGGTTACAGATGCATGATCTGGGGTCACAACAGTTAACAACCAGGTGGCACTGGCTGTCACTGACCAGAATGGACCCCAGGCAAAGAGCTGGGCAGGGTCCCTGAGGCCCCCAGAGCTGTGCCAGGAGTTAGCCCTTTTGAGGCTGGGCCATGGGGAGGGCAGGGGTGGGGTGGGGAGGTGGATGTTTACCAACCTGTGTGGAAGTGTTTCGGTATTCTAACAATGTGAGCTCCACAGCAGCAGGGATCGTCATCTGTTTTGCTCACTTACGTGTCCTGAGTGCCAAGAAAGGGGCCTGGCACCTAGTAGGGGTCAGTGCACCCTGAGGACCCTGGGGCAGCCGGGGAGGGTGCTGAACTAGGGCCTACAGGGCAGAGGTCAGAGGAGGGCAGGGAGCACTGGGGACCCAGAATTTGGGGGATTCACTTTCTGGGGATTGCCCCCTGGCCACACCCAGGTTGACCCAGTGGGGCTTAGGATGCAGGTGCCGAGGGACAGACAGACTTCCAGGAGAGGCCCAGGGAAGGCCCAGGATGACGCCTGCTAATTGAATTTTTAAAATTATTACTCTGACAAAAAGAGGTGGAAGGAAGAGAAGGGATTAGAAAGGAAGCTCTAATCCCCTAGTGATCATTAAGGCATAAACAGATGAGAGAATGTTCTCTGGCGAGGAGGTGGGGCCGAGCTCTGGCTGCCCTCTGTTGCACCAGCAGCTTTGTGGGAACTCAGGAATTTGTGGGTAGGTTTTCTGGCCCCAGTGACCTTGAAATGACCTGGGTAAGGGAAACCGGCCCTCTTGCTTTCCGTTTTCCTTTCTGTCCTGCTGAGGCCTGGGAAGAATGGGGTATGTGGGGGAGCATGTGGGAAGGGGAGCCAGTGGTGGGAGGAGGGGCAAGGCAGGGATTAGGAGAATGACTGGCCCCAAATAGGACCTGCCCTTTTTGCTTTGTTCTACCCAAAGCCTGGCTTCTGCTGCTTTTCTCCCGATGGGGTGACATTTTCCAATCACCTTCCAGGTTCTCAAACCAGGGGCTTTGCACTGTAGGAAGAAACAAAGAAGGGGAAGTGAGAAGACAACAGCCAACTCCCTAAGTAAGTGGGGCATCTACTAATTACAGACCAAAAAACTGTGTCTGGGGGGGCATTAGGGTGACCTGGAGGGGGTCCTGCCTGAGGGTTCCATGGGGTGGGGGCGGGCAGAGCATGCAGGCAGGCCAAGCTGGGTGCCCATCCTGCCTCAGCTCCTTCCCTCTTCTCTCCCTGGTTTCCAGCCAGCCCTCCGGATTGATGAATTAGCCCCATAGATATTCCGTTGGGAAAATGAACACATATCATATATATCTTTGACAAGTTATTATTCTCCCTTATCAGGATTCGGGTGCATCCTGCACCCGCCATTACTCACGCTGCATGCCTGCCCTGCCTGGGCCCCGGGCTCCCAGCTACGTGGGGTACCCGGCAGGCCAGCATGTCCCCCAGCCTGTGTGTGTGTGTGTGTGGGGGGTGCTGCAGAGGACCCCACCGTGTCCTGGGCCCAAATCAGAGAACCCATCCCATGGCTTGTCTTGTGGCCCAGGCCCCGACTGGACATTGGTCACTAGGTGATAGACAAAGAGAAACCAGGAAGCTCTCTGGGCCTTTGGTTCTCTCACTGGAGCCAGAGCCAGAGTTTTGAAGGAAGGAATGTCTGGTCCACTTTGGCAGGCTGGTGGTGGGGAGGTGCCCCCTGGTCTGCCAGCAGGACAGATTGCTCTCCCACCTCCTGCCCCTCCGGGAGCTTCTTGGAGCTCAAAGTGGCTCCCCCCAGGCCGCCCCCACCCCGGCCCCCATGGTAACCGAGGCCCAGTGGAGGCCTGGGGAAGCCCTGATGAATGAGATGTAAGTAACGCCAGCACTCCCGGGCTGGCCGTGGGACTGTGATTTGTCATCTTTCACCCAGCGCATTCCCATTTCTCCAGAGGCAGGCTCTGTTTTAACAAGTCCTCGACTTAGGAATATAAATGGGGCACAGCCTGCCAGTGGCTGATGCACTCGGGCCTTGGGGGTGGGGTGGTCAGGGAGTGGGAGGCTGGGGGTGACTCAGGCCAGCCAGGGAGGGCCCCACTCCCTACAGCTGGAACCTGAGGTGGGGATGGCAGGAGCACACGAGGTCCTTGCTGCCTGCCTGGGGAGTGGGCTGGGGTTGGCTGGCTCTAGACTCCCCTCCCCACCACCCTCTCCGAGCTGTCCTTTTCCACCTTCAGGTTGTGCATTCCTGGGAACCTTCTTTTCCCTCCCCTGGGACCAAGGCTGAGGTCCCGTGGGCCCCTCTGCACACATTAGACAATAGGGGAGTGGGACAGCAGCAGAGGCCTGGCCGTGGCTGCATCCTCAGCTGTTCCAATGGGCTCTTGTGCCCAGGCCAGGGTGAGGCTCTGCAGGTGGCACCTGGGACTTACATAGCTTGACCCAGCCCTTGGGGGTTCCCAGTCTACTCTAGGAGGTGGATCCCAGTAGAGAAAGGCTGCAAGCTGGGGGGTGGATGGAGGACTCAGGGAAGGCTTCCCAGAGGAGGTGGGTGCTCAGATGGGCAGGGTTTAGACAGGTGTAGTCCGGATGAGGAGAGGAGTGGGTGAGAGC
Source organism: Bradypus variegatus (assembly GCA_004027775.1). Lineage (NCBI taxonomy): Eukaryota > Metazoa > Chordata > Mammalia > Pilosa > Bradypodidae > Bradypus > Bradypus variegatus. Next base: position 32,041 of record PVKY010001266.1, read on the forward strand.
TGTGGAGGGAGGGTAAGGCCATGCTTGGGGGGAATGCTGTGCATGTTCTCTCCTGGAGCTGGTCGTTGCCCCAGGGGCTGAATTCTACCCAGAGGGGGGCCTTCCCCCTGACTTCTAATACCCCCATCAGCTGGGAGGGGCGGGAGGCAGATGATGTGAAAGGAGTGAGCAGAAATGGTTTGGCCTTTTGAGGCTGCAGCGCCCAGGCCTCTCAGTTGCAGGGTGGGGGGCGAGTACCTAGGCACAGTCTCGGACCCTCAGGGGCCTGGTACTGCCGCAGCAGGTGTGCCCATTGGGGGGGCGGGTTTCCACGGCACCTGGGGGTCCGGAGTCTGTGCACCAGGCCTGGTGGGGATGTGTTAGTTGCAGTTAGCCTTGTCGCCACTAGGGGGCAGCCACAGCCCGCATTTCTCTCCCTTTCCTGAGAGCGGAGCCCAGGCAGGGATGGGGGGATGGGTGTGGGGTGCCAGGGCTAGTGGCGAAGCTGGGTCCTCTGTGCTGGTATTGAGGGCGGCTCTGCCGTCCCTTGTCTCCCTGGGGGTGGGGGCATCCTGTTCTGTTTCCTCTGTGGGTTGGGGCCTGCTATGCCTTCCAAGTTAAAGAAGAAAAATCTCTGGAAAATTTGAAGGCATGGGAAAAAGGCATTTTGTTTAATCATTTACTATCTATAGTATTTATTTTAGTGCCTTTACAGAAAAGGGTTATGAATGTTCTGAACATTAAAAGGCATTATAGAAGTCGCAGGCTTGCATCAGATTGCCTGGTTGGAATTCCAGCTCCACCACGTAATTGCTGGGTGAGCAGGTTAAATAATATCTCCAAGCCTCAGTCGACCCATCTGTAAAATGGAGATTATAATACCTACCTTATTCTTACCTTGTTGTAAGAATAAATGGAATAAGAGTCACCTAGCACACGTCTGGAATGTAGAAATTGCTACAGTGTAGCCCTTTCATTTTCATGATAAGGAGTTACATTTGATTTAGTTGGAAGAGTAAAGGCCCAAATTTAAAGCAAAAATAATATTTGTCCTTCCGTTAATATTTTAAGGACCCCCCCCACAAAATAAAGTCAAGGAATTGGAAAAACTTCTCCAATCCTAACATTGTGTAGGTCTTTGTACAGAGATGATTGAGTACTGATCTGCACCTTAATTTAAAGCTTACATTTTTCTGAGGCACGATGACCTGCTGGGCATCCCCAGGGCTCCTTGGGGATGGGCTGGGGGCACCTAGGAGCCTGCACTGAGCCAGCAGCTTCTGGCTCCTGCTCTCCACCCCAGCTGCACATTAGGGGCACCTGGGGAGCTGTCCAAAGTACCTGTGCCTGAGTCCCACACCTAGAAATTCTGATTGGACTGGTCTGGATGGAGCCCAGCCTTCAGGCCAGGTTTAAAGGCAGCCCAGGGGACCCCACAGTGCATCCAGGATAGGGGAGATGCTGGCCTCCCAAGCACTGCAACCACATGGCCTCACAGATTCTGTACACATTTAGGAAGGGAAGTTTTTCTTGGCCTAAGTTAGCACTTAGGGTTGTTGGTGAGGTTCTTGGCTGGGTTGTTAGCTCTGTGTGGGCCATTGGGTTATCACTCTGGCCTCTCTGGACCTCAGTTTCCTCTTCTGTAA
>PVKY010001267.1:0-33649 GCA_004027775.1 Bradypus variegatus
TGCTGTTGGCGGACCCCTCCCCCCACCCCTGGCACCCAGCTCTGGAGGCAACTCTGGCCTTTTCCCAGGAGGAGGCTTGGGTCCTGTCCAAGAAATTTCAGGGTGTCCATGGTCTGAGTCATGAATGTGGATTACTTTCCATAGAAAGGAACGTCCACTTCTTTCATCTTGTGCTGCTTTGCTTTATATTTGGGAGTATTTTTCTTTAACCTCTTTATTGTTTAAACCTCCCCTCTGCCCCATGTGGAAAGGCAATTGAGCTCTAAGTGCGTAACATACTGAGTCTCTCTAAGCGAGTACTCAAACCACCACCCAAACACTTGCGCCTCACCAGCTCCCCACACCCCACGGGGGTCCCCCTGCTCACGGCCCTCCCCTCCCCCGGCCCTGACCACCCCCTTGTGGCGTGTCCTCAGAGGGCACGCGCTGACCTTTGCCCTCCTCTCCGGGAGCGCTGCAGCCCCCTGGCCCGTCTCTGTAAACAGGAGCGCGTGTCCTCGGCTTCCACGCCATTTCGGGGACTGCAGAGCAGCCCAGGGTCAGGCCCCACTGGAGTTTATTTTCCAGGGCTCTGCAGTTGACAGGGTGCCCTGAGCAGGCCCTGTGTGACCCTGTCGCTTTGGTCACAATCTGCTCCTTGGCACAGCGCTCCGATTCCCCTCCAAAAACGCACACGTTTACACACATGTAAGAAACACCCGTCTCCCTGCACCCCTCCAAAAAGGCCTGACGCCATTTCCCTCCTTTGCCAAATTATTTAGACAAAAAAAGGAATGCAAATGCTTTTTTTTTTTTAAACATACCCATCTGTGATTTCTGTTGATGGTGAATTTGTCCTTGTGTCTTGGGCCCAGTTGTATTCTGTTTTGCCTGAATTGTCTGTTTGGATCCTTTGCAAATTTTACTATAATATTTTTTGTCCTTTTTTTTTTTATCTCTAGAAGTTCTTATTGAACTAAAGATATTAATGGTTTTATCTGTCCTGTAGGTTGCAAATATGTTTTTCACTTTGCTCTTTGCCATTCTATTTCATTTAACGGCATTTTTATATTCAGAAGTTTTTTGTAGTCAAATCTATAAATCTTTTTGTTTTCTGCAGGTAGTGTCATTTTTAAAGTCCTTTTTCTTCCAAGATTCTACACACATTCGCTTATTTTCTTCTGGGATTTATAGTCGCTTTTATAGTTATATGTTCTTATGTAGTTACACTTACACAGTTTAACATGTTTTTTTAGTTTTGGCCCCACACCTTACAGCAAGTTGGGACTTATTTACAGGCCTCTAGCTGTTGTTTTTTATTAAGTTATGTCTTTGTCTGAAGACCACTGATTAAACAGGCCCATCCTTTGCCCCCATCTGAAATGGCATCTTTTATATATTCACCACCCACTAACATTCTCATGAAACATTTCATGGAATTCTCAAATCCCATGAAAACCATAAAACCTAACTATTAAAACCTGTGTTTTGATAAAAGAAAAGCTGTTCATGCAGTTGAGTCTCTCCCAGCTTTACTGAGCCGTGCATGCCTCAGGCAACACCCCCTCGGAAAGTAGGAGGGGCAGAGAAGGGGCTCACAGGGCAACCGCGGAAGCCAGCGGGATGTTCTGACTGCTGGTGAGAAGTTTCCATTTCACTTGGGGGGTCTTATGAAGTGGGGAGCAGGAGATTGCTTAGGAGTGAAGCGGTTAGTGGCAATAACTGATGGGTTTATTCAGATTTGGTTTTCTGGGTGAGTTGGGTGTTTACAGGAGATAGAAACCGGCTTAGGTTTTTGGTTTCCCAGCAAGAGCTCGGCATGGGCGCCTTGTGTAGGGCCTGTGTGCTCTTACCCGTTCCCTCTGATACTGCAAGTGCAGCTCTCTCCAGTAGCAGGGCCTCCTGAGCCCGTGCTGCGAAGGAGAAACGGGGCTCTCGGTGGGGAGGTGCTTTATTGCAAGTGCACAGCGTGGAACTGGAGGCATCTTCCCAAAACCATTTCCAAGTAAGGATGTGAGCTGGGGTCTTTATAGGTGAAGGAAAGGGGGTGGGGTCTGTTCCGGTTTGCTAATACTACTGTTATGCAAAACACCAAAAATGGATTGGCTTTTATAAAGGGGGTTTATTTGGTTACAAATTTACAGTCCAAAGACCAAAAAGTGTCCAAATTCAGGCATCAACAAGAAGACACCTTCACTGAAGAACGGCCAGTGGTGTCCAAAACACCTGTCAGCTGGGAAGGCACGTGGCTGGTGTCTGCTGGTCCTGGGTGGTGTTTCAGCTCCTCTCTCAGCAACTGTGCATTCTTGGTTCTTTTTCCCAGGATGTTTCTCTCCAAGCACCTGGGGGTCCTGTCCTAGCACATCCTGGGACAACCTCTGGGCTTCATGTCTTTGCTAAATGTCCTTCTGTCTGCATCTCCAAGCATCTCCAAGCATCAGTGTCCGCAAGCGTCTTGGCCTGTGTTGGCTCTTTTCAAGTGCTCCAGTAAACTAATCAAGACCCACCCTGAATGGGTGGGGCCACACCTCTGTGGAGAAAATCTAATCAAGATTATCACCGACAGCTGGGTGGGTCACATCTCCACGGAAACAGCCTAATCCGAATATCCCATAAGATTGGATTAAAATGCATCTTTTAGAGGAACATGATATATCCAAACCGGCACGGGGTCCAAAACCATGTCATGGCCTCATTCTGGTCAGGTCAGCGATGGCGCTGGATGAAGAGAGCACGGAAAGTTCCTCCGCTCCGTGTCGTCTCGAGCCCTTCATGTTCCGGCTGACTGACTAGGCTTCGATGCCAATGTGCAAGCCCCGACATCAGGGTCTCCGTGACTCTGTTCTGAGCTGAGCCTCAGGAACGTCAAACTTGTCTTTTGAGGAGGGAGTCACCAATCACTGGGGGCTGCCCTGTCCCCTCATCCCTGCAGCAGGGCTGGGAGGGTCTGGGTGACACTCGGCTCGGCGGGGGCCTGTTTCCCGGCTCTCACCCTTTCGTGTTGGGTTCCCTCCACATGGGGCAGTTTGTGGGTTTGTGGAGCCTGAGCCCCTTGACTGGAGGGTGCCTGGCCCCGGGGTCCATCCAGGTGCCCCCTCAGCCCCTTGGGGGCTTCCCTCACTCAGGCCACAGTCCTGGGGAGCTGCTCTGGGGTCCAGCACAGGAGGAGGGGGCACAGGGCATCCCTCAGTCCCTCTCCTCTGCAGGTCAACACGTTCCAGATCGTCCTCATCACCGACGGCAACGTGTCCTTCACCATCTTTAACTACGAGTCCATCGCCTGGACCACGGGCATGCACGCCAGCAGTGGGGGCAACGCTGCCGGCCTGGGGGGCATCGCGGCCCAGGTAGGGGTGTGGGGCGACCCTCGGCGGGGGCTCTCCTCCACACTGCCGGGGCTGCCTGATGGGCTGAGGGGGCAGGCAAGCGCCCACCCAAGGGCAGAGCCCCCGCCCTGAGCAGGGGCTGACGTGCGGCCACGGCCGTGGTGCTTTCCCAAGGCCACTCACCGCCCAGAACCCCGAGCGCAGCCTCAGGCCCACAGGCCGCTTGGTCCTGCACGGGCCCGGCCCCGAGGGACAGTGTGCCCTTGGCTCGTTTCCTCCTGGGCGTCGCATTCTCGGGTGCCAGCAGCCATGGGTGCTGACCGTCCTGCCATCTGCCCCGGCTTGTGGCTGTGAGGACATATGGATGTGTGCCCTGGGCCTGCGAGTGCGCCTTCTGCTGGGATGCCCCCCCCAAAATCATTGGGCCCTCCAAGCATCCAGATCCTCTGTCCTGTCTATGGCCCGAGACCACCCAGGGCCATTCAAATGCAGAGTCCTTCCTTAGCTGGTCTGGGCCCCAGGCCACTCGGCATTTGGTGCCCCCATCACCTTTGCCCTGGGGAGAGCAGGAGGCTATGGTGGCCGCTGCCCAAAGCCGGGGCCCTCCTGGGACGTCTCCTCTCTCCGGGGTGCCACGGGGGGAACGGGGAGGGGGCGACCAACACTGCCCGCTGCTGGAGGAGCTCACGGCCGCGGCCCAGCTGCCCTGACATCCTAGGGCTGTGAGCCCCTTCCCACTCAACCTGGGCCCCTGGGGAGGGGGGTCCCGGGAGCATCCAGGAGGCCCCAGCCCTGCCTGCCCCTCGTCCCCCAGGCCGGCTTCAACGCGGGCGACGGGCAGCGCTACTTCAGCATCCCCGGCTCGCGCACGGCAGACGTGGCCGAGGTGGAGACCACCACCAACGTGGGCGTGCCTGGGCGCTGGGCGTTCAGAATCGATGATGCCCAGGTGCGCGTGGGGGGCTGCGGCCATACAAGTAAGAGGACCCACAGGGTTGGGTGGGGAGGGGCCCTGCGCCTCAGCTTCCCCTGGGGCCACGGGGCAGGGGGCAACTTGCCGATCTCCAGGGGACCTCATGACCCCCTGCAAGCCCGGCTCTGTCAGCACCCAGGTCCCCGCATTCCTGTGGTCAGCTCTGTGTTGGGTGGTATTTGGTGCTGTTGGACAAGCTGGGCCTTGTCCCAGTGCGCCCTGACACTGGGGGTCCTCGGCTCAGAAAGGGGAGCAGATGGGGGATACCCCATCCCCTGGAGTGAGCTTGCAGCCACAGGCTCAGCCCAGACTCCAGCATTGGGGCCACTGCCCCCCTTGTAGGCTGGGGCCTTGGCACGTGGCCTGGCCCCTCTGAAACACCTGCTCACGGATGGGGGAAGGTGTCAACTGGTTACACAGCCCTTCAGTTGAGAGCTGCTGAGCACACACCACCAAGCCCCAAGCCTCACCCCCTCACTTTGGGGACCCCTTCCCAAAGTGGGGGGCAGGAAAGGTCTGGGCCCCCACCCAGCCACTCAGGCCACACTTGCTCCTGGGGGGCACGTCAGGAAGATGCATGCAGATCGGAGGGATGATGTGTGTTTGAAGGTTAACTCCTGAGGAAGGCCAGGCCGGAAGCCCAGCTCCGCCAGCAGGCCCACCGCACACTCAGGGGCAGCCAAAGCCCCCCGCAATGGGTGTGGGCCGCACAGCTCCACGGGTGGAAACGTGGGAGCCAGGGTGGTGATGCCATGGGACAGCATGGCCACGGGGACACACGGCCATGGGGACACACGGCCACGGGGACACACGGCCATGGAGACACACGGCCACAGGGACACACGGCCACGGAGACACACGGCCACAGGGACACCATGGCCACAGGGACACACGGCCATGGGGACACCATGGCCACTGAGACACATGGCCACGGGGACACCACAGCCATGGGGACACCACAGCCACTGGTACACACGGCCACGGGGACACCACGGCCACGGGGACACATGGCCACTGGGACACACGGCCACGGGGACACCATGGCCACTGGGACACATGGCCATGGGGGCACCATGGCCATGGGGACACACGGACACGGGGACACATGGCCACTGGGACACATGGCCACTGGGACACAGGCCACGGGGACACCACGGCCATGGGGACACACAGCCATGGGGACACACGGCCACAGGGACACCACGGCCACTGGGACCCACGGCCACGAGGCCTCCCGAGGGTCTCCTGGGGCCAGAGTACCCATGATCTGGGGCACACTGATCACCTGCTGGTTTTGTGTCTTAATCGCCCGCTTCGGTGCTCTTGGCTGCTTGTTCTAGGGGGCTGGTCCTGGGGCGGCTGTGCCCCCCAGGGCCCTGGAGACCCTTGGAGTCCAAGCCTTTTGTTTTACATCCAGGGACATTGAGGGGGACGCTGGGGCCTGGCCGAGTGGGAAAGTCTGTAACGCCCCGGGGAGGGTGTGAGCCCCCCACATCCCAGCCCACCACCTGCGGTTTCAGCTTGGGGACCCCATCCCCTTCTCCTCCCCCGGGGAAGTGTTTGCCCAGCCCCTCGGCAGGAGCCCTGAGTGGAGCTTAGAGCCCCACGGCCACGGCCACGGCAGCCGTGCTGGGTCCTTGCCAGCGTCGGATCGGGTGGGGGACGCACACCCCTGCCCCCGGGCCTGCGCGGCGGGAGGGACAGCCCCCTGTGTCCGCAGCCTCCGTGTGCCTGGCCCTGCGCCCCTGCCTCAACGGTGGCGAGTGCCTGGAGGACTGCGTCACAGGCAACCCCTCCTACACCTGCTCCTGCCTCTCGGGCTTCACGGGGAGGAGGTGCCATCTGGGTGAGTGCCCGGCCTCAGGGCCCCTGTGCCGGTGCTGCGGGGGCCTGCGGGGGTGCGGGCAGGACCACCGTGCTTGGGCTCTGTGGTGAGCGCAGCGGCGAGGGCGAGACCCCGGGAGGGCTGGGCCCCTGCACTGTGCCCCCTGAGGCTCCCCCACCCCGGCCTCCCTGCTGAGGCTGCGGCCCGGGCCCTCCGCAGATGTGGACGAGTGCGCTTCCCAGCCGTGCCGGAACGGCGGAGCCTGCACCCACGGCGTCAACAGTTTCAACTGCCAGTGCCCGGCCGGCTTTAGGGGGCCCACCTGCGAGACAGGTAGGAGGGCCCGCTGGCTGCAGCCCAGCCAGGACCCGGGACTGGGCAGGGTGAGGGCTGGGGCCATCCTGCCCAGCCAGGGAGGGCAGCCGGGGGCAGGGGGTGGTCTGCCCAGCTGTGGGGGCCACGAGGGGCCTGGGGGCAGGAGCCCTGAGCCTAGAGGTAACCGCGGCAGGACACAGGCCCCTGGGCCCTGCAGGCTGATGGGGGGTGGGACCTTGGGACGGTCTTAGGGCCGACGGGCAGCAGGGCATGGAAGAGCCCGTCTGGGGTCTGGTTGGAGCCCCCCAGCCCCACTCACCCCAGGCAGGCTCCATGGGCACTGGGGCACCTGGGGTCAGAACTGCCCACTGTGAGATGGACACGGCACAGCTGCGGGTGCCCATGGCATTTGCAGAGCCCCCCACCCCTGCCCCGGGCCCTGCCTCCACCATCCTGTGTCCCTGGGGACACTGCTCTGGCAGGACCAGGGGCTGTTCACCCTCCGCCGCCCCAGGGTCTCACCGCCCAGAGGCAGGCTGGGTCCTTCCTGACCCTTCTTGTGCTTCCAAACTGGACTCCCTCAAGAGGCCCCGGTCTTGGGAAGCAGCTGCCACTCACCTGCCAGCATCCAACTCCCCCTTCTCGCCCCACCCTCCTGGTGAAGCAAGGTGGGCCCCCAGCCCCACCCCGAGTCCCACCGTGGGCTGCCACTCGGGGGGCCAGGCCAGGGAAAGCCTCATAGCATGTGGCCGCTGCCCCACCCACTCCGTGGGCCCCACACTCCCAGCACCCACACCTGTCAACGTGCCAGTTACCCACAGTCTGGTAGTAGGTCAAATAATAATAAAGGGTGTGCAGATAATAACTGGGTCAACATCACAATCCAGAGAAACATGTTTGACCCTTAGAAAGTTAAGTCCATGGGAATTTCTTTAAATGAGCAATTCCAGTTTGTATATATATTTTTATTGAGGAGAAAGATGACAAGATGTCAATGAAAGACTTTCACATGTACAGACATAACACAGCAGAATAACATGGGTGGAAGTGTGATTTCCAGGTGGAGCATGGCGGGATTTCCCACTGGCCAGAGGGGACTGTTGGGGTTTTGAAAAGGTGGCCATGCTGGGGGTGCCACGGTGGCCACCCAGTTGTCCCAGGCTGTTCGCGAGGTCCCCCTGCCACCAGGCCCTCTGCTGCCAGCCGCCGTCCCCCCAGAGCCGCTCCCATGGGCGCTTTTCCCGGGAAGAAGGAAAAGCACATTCCATGCAGAGGCGTTTCCTTCGTCCAGAAACTTGTACCCTGCACTGCTCGTGTACTCTTAAGAGGAGCAGGGGCGGGGGGTCCCCATGGGATGGGAGATCACCTCTGTCCTCCCCAAAAGCCCAGCAAGTGCTCCCGCAGGGGCCAGGGTCGGGCTGCGGGGGCTGGCGGGGGAGCAGCGGGTCAGCCTGAGAAGGCCTCTGCAGGCCACGGTGCCGGGGGCTCGGCCGCTCTCCCCACCACCGTGTCTCGCCCTCACCTTTTGCTCTGGGCCCCAGGGAAGGAAACTGCGGCCCACACTGAAGGGGGGCAGGCACCAGCCCTGGGGGGCAGCGTCCACTGGGTTATTTGGAATTCTTCTCCTTGGGAGACTTTCTGCTTCTCCCCCTGTTTATTTATTCAGTCATCATTTATATCCATGTGGCCTCAGGGCCATCTCTTTTATCCTTTGGGAGGCTGTGGGTGTTGGGAGTGTGTCCAGTGGGCTCCGCTGCCCCTCGGTCGAAGCCCGTCAGGCGGGTTTTTAGGAGCACCCCCTGCCTTCCTGCACTGCCAGGGGCTCCCGGCTCATCTTGTGCATCCCCTGTCCGGGCTGGGATCAGCCCTCTCCCGGCCCTCTATTGAAGAATGGGGTTCATGGGTGCGAGGGGCACCTGGGCCTGTGGGAGGGCCCGGGCTGCGGTGGGGGGGAGGCCCGGGACTGCGAGGGGTCCCGGGACTGCGAGGGGCTGCCTGGCATTCCCACCAGAAGCTCCTGACATTCCGTGTCCCCGCAGCAGCCAGCTCTGCCAATCCTTAGACTTCAGTCCTCTTAACAGTGTCGTGGGGCCTCGTTTTAATTTTAAATTCCTTCATGAAAAATGATTTGAGCATCTTTTCCTACGCTCATGTCCCATCTGTGTATGTTCTTTGGTAAATTGTCTATTCAGGACTTTTTCCCATTTTTAATTGGGTTGTTTATGTTCTTATCGTTGAGTTTTAACAGCTCTTCGTGTATTTTGGACACTGTCCTTTATCAGATACGCCTTTTTCAAACATTTTCTCCAAGTCTGTGTTTTCTAAACAGTGTCTTTCAGAGAGAAGAACTTTTTAATTTAAATAAAGTCCAATTTACCAGTCTTTTTCTTCCTTAAAACATACTATTAGAGTGGTATTTAAAAATTCATCACCAAACCCCAGGTCACCTAGATTTTCTCCTATGTTTTCATCAAGAAATTTTATAGGTTTTTGCATTTTACATTTAGGTCTACGATCCTTTGTATTTTTTACATTTAAAGTATTTTTTTTTCTATTTTCTACATTACATGATACAAAGTTCAAATGGTAAAAAAAAAGTACTTTTTAATACAAATTGTAACTAGCTATTTATTTTTAAAATCAGCCTTTTTACTAGTTTAGAAAGTAATGGGTACTCATATTGGAAAACTTAGAAAAACACTAAAAAAAAATACCAAAAAACACCTGTTATCCTGGTTACTTGTGGAAGTAACCAAGGGGGATATTTTAGGGCATTTACCCTAGTCTTTGTATAGTTTTAAAATTTAATTAATTTATTCATCCATGTTGCCATATGTTTCAGGACCTTGTTCCTTCTTGCTGCTGCATAGTTCTCCATCATGTGTATGTACCACATTCTGTTTATCCACTCATCTGTTGGAATCACTTGGATTGTTTCCATCCCTTGACAATTGTGAACAGTGCTGCCATGAACATCAGTGTGCAAATGTCTGTTGTGTCACAGCTTTCAGATCTTCTGGGTATACACCAAGAAGTGGAGTTGTCAAATCATAGGGTAATTCAGTATCTAGTTTTCTGAGAAACCGCCAAACTGTCTTCCACAGGGGCTGTACCATTATACATTCCCACCAGCAATGAATATGATTTCCAATTACTCCACGTCCTCTCCAGCATTTATTGTTTACTGTTTGTTTAATGGCAGCCATTCTTACTGGTGTGAGATGGAATCTCATTATTGTTTTGATTTGTATTTCCCTAATAGCTAGTGAAGATGAACATTTTTTTCATGTGTTTCTTAGCCATTTTTATTTCCTCTTCAGAAAAATGCCTTTTCATATCTTTTGCCCTTTTTATAATTGGGTTGTTTGTACTATTGTTATTGAGTTGTAGGATTTCTTTATATATGCAGGATATCAGTCTTTTATCAGATATATGGTTTCCAACTCTTTTCTCCCATTGAGTTGGCTGCCTCTTCACCTTTTTGACAAAGTGTTTTGAGGTGCAGAAGCTTTTAATTTTGAGGAGTTCCCATTTATTTTTTTTTCTTTTGTTGCTTGTGCTTTGGGTATAAGGGCTAAGAAGCTACCTTCTATTATTAGGTCAATAAGATGTTTCCCGATATTCTAGGAGTTTTATTGTGCTGTCTCTTTTATTGATGTCTTTGATCCACTTTTAAGTTAATTTTTATATAGGGTATGAGGTAGGGGTCATCTTTCATTCTTTTGGTTATGGATATCCAGCTCTCCCAGCCCCGTTTGTTGAACAGACTGTTCTGTCTCTGTTCAGTAGATTTGGGGCCTTATCAAGAATCAGTCAACCATAGATCTGGGGGTCTATTTCTGAACTCTCAATTTGATTCCTTTGATCAATATGTCTATCTTTTCTGCCAGTAGCATGCTGTTTTGACCACTGTGACTTTTCAAAGTCTGGAAGTGTAAGTCCTCCCACTTTGTTCTTCTTTTTTAGGATGTTTTTGACAATTCAAGACCCCTTTTCTTTCCAATTTGATAACTATCTTCAAGTCTGCCAAGTAGGTTGTTGGAATTTTGATTGGAATTGTACTGAATCTGTAGATCAGTTTGGGTAGAATTGACATCTTAAAGACATTTAGCCTTACTATCCATGAGCACAGAATATTTTTTTTTAGACAGCTTAGCAGTTTATTCATAAACATACATTTACCATACAACCCATCACTTTCATTGCTAGATATTTATACAAGGCAAATGAAAACTTATAATCACATAAAAACCTATATGCAAATGTTTATAGCAGCTTTGTTCACAATTGCCATTAACTGGTGATAACTGAAATGCCCTCAAATGTGAATGGATAAACAAACTGTGGTACACATATTCAATGGAATACTACACTGCAATAGAAAGGAAAGAAGTACTGATACATGAAGCAACATATATGATTCTCAAATGGAGCACAGAATATTTTTGTACCTATTTAGGTCCTTTTTTATTTCTTTTAGTAAAATTATTTTATCCAATATTAGGATAACTACCCCTGCTTTCATTTGGTGCTGTTTGCCTACAATATTTTTTTCTGTCCTTTCACTTTCAGTCTCTTTGTGTTGCAGGGTCTAAAATGAGTCTCTTGTAAACAGAGTATCCATGGGTCGTGGTTTTTAATCCATTCTACCAGTGTGTATCTTTTAATTGGAGAGTTTAATCCATTCACACTCAAAGTTATTACTGTGAAGGGAGTTCTTGAACCAGCCATTTCATCCTTTGGTTTTGTTTTTTTGGGTTTTTTTTTTAGGTTTTATAATTTTATTCTTCATCCTATTGCCAACAAATTCCATTCATATTTTAAGTAAGAAAACTCCACTGTAAGTAAGACTTTAAGAATGCTAGACTGGAAGTACATACAGAGCCAGAGTTCATTTGCAAGTATTTGTAGAAGTATAAAAAAAGACTACAACTTACACTTACTTTACTTGATTGAAACCTTTCTTATTGTACATAAAATGTTTTATGTAGTTGATGTCCATTTTGTTCACACTGATTTCAGTAAATTGTATTTTGTTTTTTTCTTCTCAAGTGCTGCTGTTGCTGTTAGTTTGTTTTCTTTCAGGATCAAGGTGGGTGCTTTCATATAAAATCTTATTTTTAATTCCTTCTCTGGCAATTCGTTCTTTGATTCTTAACTTTGCATAATTATACGTAGAATGGAACCAGCATCCTAAAGTCACCAAAATAAATCCTCCTATTCCAGCATCACACGATCTTCTAATCCTGCTAGTGAATAAAAATTGTCCGAGGCCAGACACAACAGACCCTAACGAACTGTATAATATCGAATGACGTGCGCAGGGAAAGTTTTCAACATCTGAAATCCCTGGAAGTTTAAAGGACCAGGATAAAATAAAAGACCCTTCCGTGTCCTGGGCTCTCCAGGCTCCGGCTTGGCTGCCATGGGGGTGAGCAATGGCTCCAGCCCCTCCCCGCTACCTCCCAGGGCCTCCCTATCCTTTGGTTTTTAATTGTCAGATCTATTTTTCCCTCTCTCTATTTTTTCCCTTAAGTTACCCTTTATCAATACTCTTCAGTTCTGTGCCCTTCTCCTGACCTCTCTCTCCTTTTTTTTTTTTCTCCCTTTAGTATTTCTTGCAGGGCGGGTCTGTTATTAACAAATTCTCTCAACATTTGTTTGTCTGTAAAAATTTAAAACTCTCCCTCAATTTTCAAGGAGAGCTTTGCTGGATAAAGAATTTTTGGTTGGCAATTTTTCTCCCTCAGAATTTTGATATGTCATACCACTGCCTTCTCGCCTCCATGGTGGCCGCTGAGTAGTCACTACTTAGTCTTATGTTGTTTCCCTTGTGTGTGGTGAGTTGCTTCTCTCTTACTGCTTTCAGAACATTCTCCTTCTCTTCAGCATTTGACAGGCTGATCAGTATATGTCTCGGAGTAGGTTTATTTGGATTTATTCTATTTGGAATTCATTGGGCATCTTGGATTTGCATATTTATATCATTTATAAGAGTTGGGAAGTTTTCAGTCTTCCCAGCCCTTTCCTCTTCTCTTCTTCTAGGATGCTAGTGATTCTTATATTTGTTCCCTTCATGTTCGTTTCATCATTTCCCTGAGATCCATTGCAAATTTTTCAATTTTTTTCCACCATTTGTTCTTTTGTGCATTTGCATTTGATTGCTCTATCTTCTAGTTCACCTATTCTTTCTTCTGCCTCTTCAAATCTGCTGTTGTGTATCTCTAGTAAAAATATTTTTTAATCTGCATGTCTATTTTATTTCCATTAGAAAAATATTATCTGTGTACAATTTTGGCCCACTTCTTTATCTCTACCATTTGAACTCTAAGTTTAATTCTACCCAAGTAAAAGCAGAATTACATATCTGATGTGAGAACTAAGTATATGTTACATCATTAAATCAATACTATTTAATTAAATTAGGTGTGCTTTTTATTATTTCTCAGGTGCAGTAACTCATCTTTCCTACATGTTGTTTCCTTTTACTTTTATTTGCTTGAGTAACTATGTAATAAATGTACTTTCTTTCACATCCAGTAATATCAGTGTGCATAAATGTAATTTATAACATCCATAATTGGATTCCTCATCCAACCTTCAATTCATGTTCAATTCCCCCTATTGTATGTTATTCACATAATAAACTTAAGATATTTTAGTCAAACTTACACTTTCCAACATCAATTCTAAAAATTAAGCTGTTAATTTAAAAGTATTATGAAAATTCCAGACTAAAGAACATGGGGCCCATTTATAGTCATGTTGTGAGAAGCCCTTGGTCAGCTCCTGCTTGACCCTCAACACGGCCCCCTTTGGACAGAGCAGCAACCCAGCAGGCCAGAAATACCATTTGTAGACCTCACTGACAGCGCCAAAATCGTCTGTGTCAGCCAGCAAGACATTTGTTTTTACAATGTTAGCAAAGTCAGAGCCTGCAGCTTTCAGAGTTTCACCCTATTTTTAGGAGCTTGTTTAGCTTCTTCCTTCATCCCACCTGGCACAAGTTGTCCCCTTGAAGGGTCCATGCCTAGCTGTCCTGAAATATAAATGGTCCTGTCGAGTAGCATGTCCCAATTGTGAGGACCAGTGGCCCCTGGGGCTTTCACGGTGCTGATCACCCTCCTGATCAAGGACAACATGGCTAACCCTTTTGTACAGCAGCCCCTCAGATGAGCAAGTCCCTGCACCTTGTAGTTTACTTTTAATTTGATGCACAGTGTCTTTTATTTCCATAAGATCTGCTGTTTACTGATTTACTCTTTCAAATTCTTCTGTATGATCTTCTAGAGTCTTCCTGATGTCCTTTATATCTTTAAGCCATCTCGTTGAAGTTGCTTTGGAGATATGTGTGTACCTCATTAGTTAATTGCTCCAAATGTGGCTCTTCTGGCTTTTTAATTTGTTCATTTGGCTTGTCCATATTTTCTAGATTCTTCAAGTACTTTATGATTTTCTGTTGGCTTCAGGGCATTTGCTTATCTTATTAAGGTTATTTTAGGAAATGCAGGATTATTTGTGCATTTACATATAATTTGGCCAAGCTGCAGCTTCCTGGAGTGCAGTTTCTGTGTCCTACCAGCATGTTGCACTCTTGAGCCCCCTTTTATTCTCAAGGCGGCCTTCCCTGAACTTCTCCTATGCACCAGCTGGAGACCAAACCAGGTGGGGCACCAATCAGTGCACTATTTCTCCGTGCGCACTGGGAACTGCCTGCTGTGGGGCTGCAATGTGGACCCTGAGCAGGTAGGCAGGGAGTCTGCTCAAGGGCACCCTCCAATAAAACATGCCATGTTCCTTGCCTGCCAGGCACCCACAAGCCTCTGAGGAGTGGGAGGGGCTCCTGATGCTTCTGTATGGCACCCTCTCCTTTCCCCACTTCTTGCTGGTTCACCCCCAGATTTCTGTGGAGGGACAGTAAATGCTGCCTCCTGGGTTCCCTTGTGGGAGCTCCCTGCTCTCTGGCTGTGGAGGATCACACCTCCCAGCTAACTGCCAATGTGGGTGCACAGGAGTGGAAAGCCGCTGCCTCTGCCTTGCCCAGCAGCCGTCTTGCCCCCTGCCAGCCCTGGGAGGCGGTTCCAGCCAAACTAACTCTCCCCATCCCTTCAGGTGCTGTCTCTGCATTTTGTCTGCATCCAATCCATGTACTATAGGGGTCTGTCTATGACTGGTCACATCCCAAACACGTGGTCCCAGGCATCCTCCAGCCCTTTCTAGTTTGCTTCACAGAGGAGAAGCCTGCTCCACCTCATCTACGACCATCTTCCCCTAACTGATATTTTTTAATGTTGAACCATGATTGAATTTTTGTATGTTGAGCCATCCTTGCATTCCTGGAATAAATCCCACTTGGTCATGGTGTATAATCCTTGCTTTAGCATTTCTTGTGGGGAAGGTCTACTGATAATGAACTCTTTCAGCTTCTGTTTATCTGTAAATGTCTGAATTTCTCCTTCGTTTTTGAAAAATAACTTTTCTGGATTTAGAATTCTTGGCTGAGAGTTTTGTCCTCTAAAGATTTAAACATGCCATCCTACTGTCTTCTGGCCTCCATAGTTTCTGATGAGAAATTCGTTGTTAATCCTATTGGGGATCCTTGTATGTGCCAAGTCGCTTCTCTCTTGCTGCTTTCAAAATCCTCTGTCTTTGGAGTTTGACAGTTTTGCTCTAATCTGTCTTAGAATCTATCCTACTTGAAGCTCCTTGAGCTTCCTGGATGTATATATTCATCTCTCATCAGATTTGTGACATTTTTGGCCATTATTTCTTCAAATATTGTTTCTGCCCCTTTCTCTTTCTTTTGTCCTTGTGGGACTCCAGTGATTGGTACACTTGATAGTGTCCCACAGACTCTCAGGCTCCGTTCATTTGTCCTCTTATTTTTTCTTTCCACTCCTCACACTGGATAATTCAGTTGTCTTATCTTCAAGTTTGCTGATCCTTTCTTCTGCTTATTCAAATCCCCTGTTGAATCTCTCTAGTAAGTTTCTTTATTCAGTTACTGTTATTTGCAGCTCCAATATTTTTGTTTGAACCTTTTAAATAATTTCTATCTCTTTGTCTTTTCCAGACAGCATTTTTCCTAATTTCCTTTAGTTGTTTGTATATGTATTCCTTCAGCTCAATGAACATGTTTAGGACAGTTAATTTAAAGTCTTTGACTTATAGTTCCAATGTATGAGCTTCTTTGGGGGTGGTTTCTGTCTAATTCTTTGTACTTGTGAGTGAGCCATACTTTCCTGTGTCTTTGTGTGTTTTGTAATGTTTTGTTGAGAACTGGACATTCTGAGTATTGTCATGACTCTGGAAATAAAGTTCTCCCACTACTCTGGAATTTCTACCTTTGTTGTTGTTAAGGTCTGGAGCCATCAATTTGTGACTTTTCCAAAATATTTTTGCTTCCAAATGAGGAATGGAAAAGGAAATAGAAAATACAGGGCACCACCTCTTTAAGATGCCTCTTCTGTGTTTGCCTGCCGGGGGTTGGAACAATGGCTACCCTCAGAGCTGTTCCCCCAGGGTCTGAAGTAGCTGATCAAAAGCAGTGATCAGCAATCAGAGCACAGACCCTGGATTCTGGAGGAATAAGGCCTGATAGCCCACCCTGGCAGCAGCAAGCTGCCCCAGGAACCTGGGCTGCTATCCCCACTGCTGTCTGTCTTGCAAATGGGGGGTAGGGGTGGTAGCCTCAGCATGGAGGGTGAGATTCACCAATATGTACTGCAGTTTACCAGCTTCTTCATCCAGCTCTTAACCGGATGCTATATAGCAAGCCACTAGATTGCAGAGTTCCGAAATAGTTGACTCAGACAGTTACTGCCAGTTCAATAGTTGCTTTTA
The DNA here is from genome assembly GCA_004027775.1 of Bradypus variegatus. Classification (NCBI taxonomy): domain Eukaryota; kingdom Metazoa; phylum Chordata; class Mammalia; order Pilosa; family Bradypodidae; genus Bradypus; species Bradypus variegatus. The sequence continues at coordinate 16,262 of PVKY010001267.1, forward strand.
TGGAGGGACTGATTCTGGATGTCTCTGCTCTGCCATCTTCCCACAATCCTCATGATCCATTTTGAGTTGACTTTTTGTATAAGGTGAAAATCTGCATCTAGGTTTTTTGTTGTTGTTTTGTTTTTTTGTTGTTGTTTGTTTGTTTTTTGCCTATGGATGTCCAATCATTCCAATACCATCTGTTGAAAAGGTCCTTTCACTAACAAGTTGCCTTTGCTTCTTTGTCAAAGATAGGTTGACTTTTCATATGGGTTTATTTTGAATCTCTCTCCTCTGTTCTCATTGATCTTTGTGTCTCTTCTTTTGCCAATGCTGTGCTCTCTTCATCACTGTAGCCTTACAGTAAGTCTTGAAGTTGGGAACCACTACTCCAGCGTTGTTCTTCTCTACTGTTGGGTTGGTCATTACGGGTCTTTCACCTTTCCATATAAACTGTCAAATCGGTTTGTCAGTGTCTTCAAGATTGTTTGCTGGGGTTTTGATTGGGATTGCATTGAATCTGTAGATCATGTTGGGAAGAACTGACATCTTAAGTTTGAGTCTTCCAATTCATGAGCACAAAATAGCCCTCTATTTATGTAGATCTTCTTTGGTAGCTTTCATTAGAATTTTGCAGTTTTCCACTATAGGTCCTGTACATATTTTGTTAAGTATTTTATTTTGGGGGGTGTTTTATAAATAGTATTATATTTTGAATTTCAAATTCCATTTGTTCATTGCTAGTATAAGGGAAAGCAATACACTTGTAACCTGCAACACTGCTATACTCATTTATCAGTTCCAGAATTTTGTTATTGTTTTTGTGTTTGGGATTTTTCACATAGACAATCATGTTGTCCTCAAATACAAAGAGCTTTATTTCTCTCCTTTCCAGTCTGTATACCTTTTGTTTTCTTTTCCTGACTTACTGAGTAGCTAAGACTTCCATTTAATAGGAGTGGTGAGAGACGACATCCTTTACTTGTTCCCAATCTTAGGGGGAAAACCTACATTTCCTCCCCATTAAGTATGATGTTATCTTTAGGTCTTTTGGAGATGTTCCTTATCATGTTATAGAAGTTCCCCTCTATTCCTAGTTCACTGAGAGTTTTTATCATGAATGCGTTTTTTATTTTATTGAATGCTTTTCCCATGTCAATTGATGTGATCACATTGTTTTTCTTCTTTGGCCTGATGATGTGTGGATTACACTGACTGATTTTTATTGAGGAACCCACCTTGCATACTGAATAAATCAGATTTGGTCCTTGTGTGCAGTTCTTTCTGTAATTGTTGGATTTGACTTGCTCATCTGGTCTGAGGAGTTTTGCATCCAGGTTTGTGAGAGACACTGGTCTATGGTTTTCCTTTCCTGGAAGGTCTTTGTTGAGCTTTGGCATTAGGGTGATAGCGGCTTCATGCAAGGAGTTAGGGAGAGTTCTCTTGGCCCCTGTTATCTAGAAGAGAATGTGGAGACTTGCATTGCTTCTTCCTTAAATGTTCAGTGGGGCCATTGTCTGTCAGGTGGGGAAGTTGTCCCTGCCCTCGACCCAGGATCATGGAGGGCTGGGTGGGGTGGGAAGGGGCTGCACACTGTGCGGATGGGACCCGGCTCCAAGTGTCCCCACCATGTCAGGCCCCAGGCTCTGAGAGTAGCCTCCGAGGTCACCGTGTTGGCCCTACCAACAGAGCCGCCTTTGGGGGCAAGCGTGGCAGGCAGGGCTGGTCCCTCCCCTGGGTCCCTGAACGGGCACCCTCCTCATGGGTGCCTTGCTCGGGGACACCCTGCTCAGGGGCACCCTGCTCTGGGTACCCCACTGGTCCAGGGGGCGGAGCAGAGCCTCTGCACCAGCCATCCCTCCATCAAGACCGCCATCCCCTCCCATGCCTCGGCCCCTCCCCCTCGGGACCCCCAAGCTTCGCCCACATTCCGTAGCTGCCCACTTTGCAGGCTGCCTCCTCCCCACCCACTTGGGTCATCCCTCCAGCTCCAGACCCCAGCACCCCACTCTGTGACCACAGCTCTTGTCACCAAGTAGCCCAGGGGAGGGTTTGTCCCATCTCCGTCCCCAAACAGGACAGGAGCAGGGGCTGGTTCACCCCATACCCCTGCCCAGCATGCGCACACGTGCACACACACACACACGCACTCTCCACTTGGGTTTGCTCAGTTAGAACCAATTTGGATGGAGCATCAGACTGGTCCTGGTCAGGCCTCCTGTGGCCACCCCTGCCCCCACCCCCAGACATCCGGACCCTGCCGTGCTGCCTGCCCGAGGTGCCTGTGGTGCGGGGCCCAGCAGGCTCTCTGGGGCCTCTGTCCTCTCGGGCCACCACAGCCAGGGAGTCCACCATGCTTTCCTCCTCACTCGTAGTCCAGTCCCCATGTGATGCCAAAGAGTGTCAGCACGGCAGCCAGTGCCTGGTGGAAAACGGCACCGCGGTGTGTGTGTGCCAGGCCGGGTACACGGGTGCCGCCTGCGAAACAGGTGAGTAGCTAGCTGCCCTCGGGACCGGTAGGGAGGGGGGCAGAGGGCGCTGGGACAGGCTCCCACCCAAGGGGGCTTGGAGCCAAGCACCTGCTCTGCTACCCGCAGACGTGGACGAGTGTGGCTCCGGGCCGTGCCTCAACGGGGGCTCATGTGTCGACCTGGTAGGGAATTACACCTGCTTGTGTGCAGAGCCCTTCAAGGGACGTCACTGCGAGACAGGTAACCGTGAGCCACAGTGGCCTTGTCCACTGCCACAGCCACTCACCACCATTTCCACCTCTCAGGCCGTCCCAGGGCCAGCTCAGCCCACATCCGTCCCTGGGCGGTGGAGGAGGCCTCTGCCCCGCCCCACTTCCCAGCCCCCCGTGCCCGCTGTCCTCGGCTCTGCTGGCAGCAGGCTGTGTGGGGCTGGCCCATCTCTTCTCTCTGTCATGCAGAGAAGGGCTACAACATCCCCAAAGCCCCCCTTCTGGCTCAGAGGGTGCTCTGTGGCAAACTTCCTACTCCAGAACCCTCACAGTGCAGGGAGAAAAGCTGTAGAAATCAGAAAGGATGTTCTTTTCTACATTTCATGAAATCTACCATTTTCTATTCTACTTTATGTTGTTTTAAATTCTGGTTATGGCTCAGCAAATCAATTTAAAGACCCACTGGAGATTATGGCCACACCACGAACATGGAGCTCTAGGTCCTGGCCATTACCTGACCTCCAAAAGCCTCCATCCACTGCGCCTGCATGGCTGCTGCTTCCCAGGGAGGTGCTCAAGATAAACTGTTCAGACCTATTTTGAATCTAAAAACATAAAGAAATGACATTTTATCCATGAATAAGACCCAGACGTACCCCATGCCCGCCGTCAGTCTCCGTGTCCAGTGGCTGCAGGTGTGGGTTGGGGTCAGGGCCGTGTCCTGAGGGGACCGGGAGCCTCTATGGTGCAGAGGGCAGCTCATGGCAGCCACTGTGATGTGTCACCAAGCATATTGCCCAGGTATGTGGATTTACAGATTCTTATCTAGATATCAGTGTATTCAGCTAAACTCATGTGAGAACACAGGTAAGTAGTTTTAAAGGACTCCTGCAAGGAAACTGCATTTTGCACAGAATAATAATGCAAGAGGAAATGAACAATGAAAAGCAACAGGACTGGAGTTTCTGCCCCTAATATAAGCTCATGTGCCATGTTACAAGGTGCAATGATTGCAGTCTAATCAGGTATGGCAGGAAGTTGGCCAAAAACTGGAAATTATCAAAGAGAGTGTCTGGTCTTCTGCCTCTGGATGAAAAGATTAACTGCTCTGGAAATTTCCCTCCTACCATCAACAACAGACAAAGTATATCAAACTGTTTTTAGACACCGGACCACACAGTACAGAACGGCTGTCTCTGAGAGAAGGGAAACAGTGAGCCCCACAGTTGCCCCAGATTTCCACCTGGAGGCAGTTTCCTGGCCACCGAGCAGGGAAGGGGAGTCCTGAGGTCCCACTGTGGAGAAGACAGAGGCCAGAATTTGGAAAGGCCAGTGTGGCTGGAATGAGGGGGGCAGAAGACTGGAGAAAGAACCATTGGAAAGCGGTAAGTCAAACAATTCCTGCAAAGCTCCAAAGCAATTCCTGTCAAAGGCTACTCTGTATCTCCCCTAACAAATCCTAAAAGAAGCTTTCATAGGATCAGACTGGATCTCAGGTAAGTTAATTGTATGCCAGAATAATGCCCAACACTCTTTAAAGGATCCCAATAGAATCCAGGACCCCAAAATACCCAACCAAAAATCATTAAATACACAAAGTAGTAAGAAAGTATGACCCAAAACCATGGGGGAAAAAATCAATGGAAACAAATGCAAAGACGATGGAGATGATAGAATTAGCAGATATGAATATTTAATCAGCTATTATGAATATGCTCCATGTGTTCAGTAATGTAGAGAAACAGAAGAACTTGAATAGAAGAGAAGCAGTAGACATACATTTTTTAAAATGAAACTTCTAGAGATGAAAAATACAATGTCTGAAATTAAAAATTCTTTGGATGGTATTAACAGAAGAGTATACATGGCCAAAGGAAAAAAATTAATGAACTTGGAGATAGAAATGCAAACAATCATACTTGCCACACAGAAAGAACAAGACAAAAAAAAAATAACCAAATTAATGACCTGTGGGAAAATACCATACAGTCCAATGTAAGCGTATACTGAATCCACGGAGGAGGGTGGGGGCACAGAAATAATAATTTGAAGAAGTAATATCCAAAAAAATTCTAAATTTGGTGAAAACAAAAACTCACATATCCAAGGAAAGTATAAAGAAAATCGTAAGAAGCCATATCATAATCAAATTGCTGAAAATAATGATAAAGAGAAAAATCTTAAAAGCTGCCAGAGCATAAAGATACATACATATGAAGAAACAGGAGCAATGGCAGACTCATTACCAGAAACAAGGCAACCCAAAAGGCAGTGGAGCAGCATATTTAAAGTATTGAAAGAAAAAAGCTATCAACCTAGAAGTTTATACTCAGCAAAATTATCTTTCAAAAATGAAGACTTTTGAAGACAAGCAAAACCTGAGAGAATTCATCACCAGCATACCCGAATTACAAGAAATGCTAAAGGAAGTTCTTAAAGCAGAAGAAAAATGGAACCAGATACAAATATGGAATAATACAAAACAATGAAGGATGCCAGAAATGGTAAATATATGGGTATTTAATCTCCTTGAAGATAATTGGCTGTTTAAAACAAAATCATAATGTATTGTGAGGTTTGTAACATATGAAAAAGGAAAATGTGTGACACCAGTAGCATAAAGCAGGAATCTGCAAACTTTTTCTGTAAAGAGCCAAAGAATAAATATTTTGGCTTTGCAAGCCATCTGGTCCCCAACTCCACCTCTGCTACTGCAGCATGAAAGCACCATAGAAAACACATCAACGAAATGCATGACTGTGTTAAAATAAAACTTTACTTTAAAAAAAATGGATGATGAACCAGATTTGGCTAATGGGCCATAGTTTGCTGACCCCTGGAATTAAAGATAGGAAGATAACAATGGGAGTCTAGTGATGTACATTTTTACACTATGCATGAAGTGATATAATGTCATTTGAAAGTAGACCATGATAAGTTAAAGATGTACTTTGTAATCTCTAGAGCAACCATTTAAAAATAATAGTAAAAGTTATAGCCAATAAACTAATCATGAAACTAAAATAGAATCCTTAAGATAATTAATCTAGAAGGCAGGAAAAGAGAAAAGGGAACAAAGAAAATGTGAGACAAATTTAAAAGCTAACATTCAGATGATAGATTTTAATTCAAACTTATAGATAATTGCAGTAAAACGTAAATGGTTAAACAGTCCAAATAAAAAGCATACATTGTCAAATTGATTGAAAAGCAAGGACCAACTATACACTGCCTGCAAGAAATCCCATTTAAATTTAAAGACACAGATCATTTTAAAGTAATGGAAAGGGTTTCTGATTCTGGATAAGATAGAGTAAGCACCCTCTACCCTGTCTCTCCCACTGAATACAGCTGTAAATCCTGGAGAATGCATGGAGTAGCTATCTGAGGACTCTGAAAAGAAAATAGTAGAGGTGGATTGGGGAGGAAGAACAAGACTCGAAGTACCACCAAACCACCAGTGAGTTTTCCATTTTCCCCTCTGGTATCCACCCCGGACTCAAGTCAGCACCCGAAGCGAAGTGCACGTCAGCATGGACGAAGGGCTCCAGGAGAAGCCCTCTCGGTAGTCACGCTCGAGAAGCAGGACCAACAGGTGCAGCTGCAGGGCCTCGGGCACCCAGGGCTCTCGGGGAGGGCCACCTGCGCATCCAGTGCTTTCAAAAGGGTGGGGCAAATCCTTGTTGGATTTTTCCCCTTTTCTGTTTTCCCACTTCTTGTCCCCAGATATAGGTGCACTCGGAGGAAGCAGTTGGCAGGGTGGGGCAATTAAAGTTGCAGCTTTCTGGCCAAAAAATAAAAAAAAGAGTAGCCCCAGAGAACTAGAAATGACGGGAGGTTGTGAAAAGGGTGGCTCTTGAGGCAATGACCCCATAAAGTTATTAACTTTTGAGCTCCCACACACTGGGAAATGTGCAGCCTGATCCTAAACCACACAAAAGACCCCTAGAAGTGACCTAATAGGTAGATCATCCTCTAGGCCCGACACTGAGTGATGGGCACACGGGCCAGATCTGAGAGGAATGCAAAGGTTTTGAAAAGAAATGGAATTGAAACCTACAAAAGGTGGGTCAGAACTTGTGACAAACGCAGCCAGGTTGATTGCCCATTAAACAAAAATATCAGCATTCTCCATAGGATTTAAACAAAACCCAGAATCTCATGAAATACTCAAAATGTGTAGGATGTCATCCATAATTTTTGGGTTATGAAGAACCAGGAAAAATCTCAACTCTCAAGGGAAAACAAAATTGAAAAACTGCCAGTACCAAAGGCACAGATACTGGAATCATCTGACAAAGGCATTGAAGTAGCTATTATAAAAATGCTCCAACAAGTAAGTGGGAACACTCTTGAAACAAATGTAAAATAGAAATTCTCAGCAGAGAAATAGCAAATATAAATAAAAACCAAATAGACCTTTCAGAAATAAAATTAATGACAGAGGAAAGAGTCAGTGAACCTTAGAGGACTAGAAATGGTCACATCTGAATAGCAGAGAGGAAGAATATGGAAAATGAACTGTGCCTGAGAGACCTAAGAAACAATATCAAAAGATCTAAAATTTATGGCATCAAAGTCTCAGCAGGAAAGAAGAGAGATTGAGATGCACACACACATACAAAAGAGTTGAAGATTAGTGACTGAAAGCTTCCCAAATTTGACAAAAAGACATAAAAATTGATATAAATCAGTAACAGAAAGATAGAAGGAAAATCTTGAAACAGTTGGAAATTAAACAATACAAATCTAAATAGTTAATGGGTAAGAGAGAAAGTTTAAAGGAAAATTAGATAGTATTTTGAACTGAATGAAAATGAGAATATAACATATCAAAATGTGTGGGATAGTTAATCAGTGTTTAGAGACAGAATTTTATAACGTTATATATCAATACTAGACAAGAAGGAAGATCGCAAATCAAGGATCTAAGTCTTCCCCTTAAGAAACTGGAAAAAGAAGAGCTAAATAAACCCAAATCAATGAAACAAAAGCTGGTGATTTGGAAAGAACAGTAAAATTTATAAACCTCTGGGAAGACTGACAAAGAAATAAAGAGAGGAGACACAATACTGAAATCAGGAATGAAAGGAGAATCCCTGCAGAAAGACAATCAAGGGATGCTATGCTCTACATGCACGACTTCAACAAATCATATTAACTTGGTCACTGTCAAAAACCACAAACTACCAGAACTCATCCAAGATGAAATAATCTGAATAATCCTCTTAACCATTAAAGAAATTTAATATATATCTTTATTTTTAAACTTCCAAAAATGAAATCTCTAGGCCGATACGGTTTCACTGGTGAACTCACCAGACATTTGAAGAAGAAATCACATCAATTCCACACAATCTCTATCAGAACAAAAGAAGAGAAGGGAACACTTCTCGACTCATTTTAGAAGGCCAGCTGCACCCTGATTTCAAAACCAAAGACAGTATAAGAAAAAAACTGAAGACCAAATATCCCTCTGAACACAGAGTCAAAAATCCTCCAAAAAAATTAACACCTCGAATCCAGAATTTTTATAAGTAATAATACATCATAACCAAGTACAGCTTATTCTAGGAATGCAAGATTGGGATAATATTTAAGAGTCAATCAATATGATCCACTGTAATTACAATTAAAGGAAGAAAATCATACGATCATATCAATGTATGCAAAAAGAGTGCTTCATAAAATTCGTCATGCATTCCAGTAATTTTTGGGAGACAAGGAATTAAAGGGATCATCCCCAACCTGATAAAGTTTTGATACAAAAGACTACAGTGAAAGCGTGCAGGATGAAAGACTGAATTTCCCCCTAAGATCTGGAACAAGACAACCTCTAGTCCAACCACTCCTAGTTAACATCAGACCCAAAGTCCTAGCCAGTGAACTAGGCAAGAGATAGAAATAAAAGGTAAATAGATTGGAAAGGAAGAAATAAAAGTTTCCCTTTCGCAGCTCAAGTGATTGCCTATATATAACAACCCAAGAAATCTATGACAGGATGGCTAGAATTGATAAATGAGTATGACAAGGTCATGGGATACTAGGTTAATACACAAAAGTCAGTTGCTTGAGACATGAATGGACATTTGCAAACTGGTGTTCATGGAGGCAGCAATCATGATTTGCAAAGGGTGGAGGTGACCTAAGGGTACATTGACTGAAGAATGGAATGGTGTACTGTGGTGTACACATACAGTGGAACATTGAGCAACTATGAGAAGGATCGAAGCTGTGAGACACACAACGAGGTGAATGGACCCTGTACACAGTATTTGAGTGAAGTACACCAGAAATAAAGGCAAACACTTTAATGCCTCACCAATATGGACTAACTACAATGTATAAACTCAGAATTGAATCTTAGAACATAGCCTAACATGGACATAATTATTGTAATAGACCCTAGATTGTAAGCTCTTACAGCAATTAGCTCTATTCCCGAATTGTAATGCCTACCTCTAAACTCTGAGATGCTGATCCCTTAGTGCATAACCTGATTGGTCTCTGGAACAATGCGTATCTCTGAGACACCTGAAACTCAGAGCTAGAGCTCGGCAGATATGAATGTCAGTATTAGTGCATACAGCCACTGTTTAAAAAAAGAAAAAAGCTGAAAAAGAGCCCAGACTTCAATTAGTGACATGAATGAAGCAGGTCTGGTTAAGACCAGGGCAAACTGGGCCAAAGGGTAAAGGTCAAAACTGACCGTGTTTTAAAACTTCAACTTCCATATGAGACCAAGGGAAGAGATGTCTATTTGGTACAGAATCTATATTTTCTAAACAGTACAACTCGACAGTCAGTTGGTTCAAACACCAGAATTACATGGAATTTTGAATAGGAAGTGAGATAAGGTAGGTTAGTATAGGCTAAAGTGAAATAGTGACACATTCCAAAGTAATTTGGGCAGATAATAAAATATATATTTACAGCCTCCCCCATCACCCAACCCCGAGGAGCTGGGAGAAGGTGCAGATATGTTGGACTTCCTCACCTAGATTGGTGTTGATGTTGTCACAAACATTGGGACTGGCGGTTTGATGTGCTAAGCCCTCGATCATGGGACTTGCCTTTATGTAGCTTGTTACTGTAAAGGAGAGGCTAAACTTGCATATAATTGTGCCTAAGAGTCTCCCCCTGAGTACCTCTTTGTTGCTCAGATATGGCCCTCTCTCTCTCTAACTGAGCCACCTGGACAGGTAAACTCACTGCGCTCCCCCCCTATGTGGGACCCGACGCCCAGGGGTGTAAACATCCCTGGCAAGGCAGGATATGACTCCCGGGGACGAATCTGGACCTGGCATTGTGGGACTGAGAGTATCTTCTTAAACAAAAGGGGGATGCAAAATGAGACGAAATAGAGTCGGTGGCTGAGAGATCTCAAATGGAGTCGAGAGGTCACTCTGGTGGACATTCTTATGCACTATATAGATAACACCTCTTAGGTTTTAATGTATTGCAATGGCTAGAAGTAAATATCTGAAACTACCAAACTCCAACCCAGCAGTCTGGACTCCTGAAGATGATTATATAATAATGTAGATTACAAAGGGTGATAGTGTGATTGTGAAAACCTTGTAGATCACACCCCCTTTATCTAGTGTATGGATGGATGAGTAGAAAGATGGGGATAAAACTAAATGACAAATGGGATGGGATGGGGGGATGGTTTGGGTGTTCATTTTTCATTTTTATTTTTTATTCTTGTTCTGATTCTTTCTGATGTAGGGAAAATGTTCAGAAATAGATTGTGGTGATGAACACATAACTAGATGATCATACTGTGAACGGTTGGCTGTATACCATGGATGATTGTATGTTATGTGAATGTGTTTGAATAAAACTGAATTTAAAAAAAAGTCAGTTGCTTTCCTATGTACCAGCAATGAACAGTTAGAAGTTGAGATTAAAATAAAATACCATTTATGATAGTACCCCCAAAATAACTACTTAGATATAACTCTTAACAAAGTGTATATAGGAATATGTGGAAAACTAGAACACTCCAATGAAAGAAACCAGAGATCTAAATAAATGGAGAGGTATTCCATGTCAATAGATCACAAGACCTAACTTAATAAAGATGTCAGTTCTCCCAAAATTGACCTATTGAACATGATTCCAATCAAAATCTCAGCAGGTTTTTTTTTAACATTTTAATAGTGGTAACATATATACCATATAGCGTTTCCCATTTTAACCACATTCAAGTATACGATTCAGTGTTGTGCCATTACCCCAACCATTGCCAGCAGGACTTTTTATGTAGACAGAGACAAGCTGATTTTAAGATATGGGAAGCCAAAGTAATTAGAAGAGCCAAAACAATTTTGAAAAAGAGGAATAAAGTGTGAGGAATCACACCACCTGATGTTAAGACTTACTTAAAGCCATGTGGTGCTGGCAAAGGATAAATATAAAGAATCCAGAAATAGACTCATGAAAATATGGGTAATTGATTTTTGACAAAAGTATAAAGGGAATTAATGGATAAAGGATAGCTTTTACACCAAATGGATGCAAAAACGCACCTCAGCTTCAGCCTCACACCTTATACAGAGATTAACACAAAATGAATCAAAGACTTAAATGGAAAGAGTAAAACTAAAAAATATTCAGAAGTAAATGGAGGGAGGAATCCTTGAGGTTAGGCCAGGAGTTCTTGGAGATGACACTGAAAGCACCATCCACAAAAGGAAAAATTGCTAAATTGCACTTCATCAAAATTAAAATCCTGTGCTCTGTGAAAGGCACAGTTGAGAGAATGAAAAGACCAGTGACAAGTGGGCAGAAGACATTTGCAAAAGTCATATCCAGCAAAGGTCTTGTATCTCGACTATATAAAGAACTCTCAAATTTCAGTGGTAACAAAACAGCCCAGTTAAAAAATGGACAAAGACTTGACCAGAAACTTCACCAAAGAGAACATATAGAAGGCAGTAAGCAGGTGGGCAGATGTGTTTATTTGTTGTCATTGTTAGCCTCTAGTTAATGCCCATGAAAATCGTGATGCGATATGCCGCTGCACACCTGTGAGAATGGTGCAAATCACACTGCTGACCTGGTAGGGTACAGAGCAGTGGAGGTCTCGTGCCTTGTTGGTGGTTTGGACCCTCTGAAAACGGTTTGACATTTTTTTATACAGTTAAACATACACTTATAAGGTGGGTGTAATTGCACGCCTGGCAGTCCCACTCTTGGGTGTGAACCTAAAGGATTGAAAACAGATTCACACAACAGTCTGTACGTGAATGTGTATAACGTATCCCAACAACTGGGAGCAACCCAAATGTCCTTCGTTGGGAGAATGAATGAATAAACCATATGAGGGACTACTACTCAGTCCTAAAAAAGGAACTAATTACTGATACAACAACTTGGATGGATCTCAACAGATTCCATATGGTAGATTCCATTTATACGGCATTCTTAAAAAGACAAAACTATACTGATGAAGAAAAGATCACTATTGCCGGGGGATCAAGGAGGGGAGAGAATGTGACTCCAAAAAGATAGAACACGGAAGTCTTTTGGGGTGATGGAATGTTCTGGATCCTGATCAGTGGTGGTTACACAAATCCGCACATGTTAAATTCATAGAACTGTACACTGAACAAAAGTCAATTTTACTATATATTAATTTGAAAGATAAGATTTGTAAAGTGCATGGAGAAATTGAAAACTTTGAAAAAGAAAAGCAAAGCAATAGATTGATTAAAGACGTACAGTACACAGACACTAACTGGAATGACTATATTAACATCAGATGAATGAAACTTTGGAATAAGGACCCTGACCATGGATGAAGAGGAACATTTCATAATGAAAAACAGATAGATTCATCAAGAAGCCATATAATAATATTTACACCTAACAACATGCAAAATACTTGAAGCAAAACTGACAGAACTGCAAGGAGAAGTAGATGCACATGGATGGCTATTTCAACACTCCGCTCAGCAATTCATCAGTCACGTGGACAGGAAATCGGGGAGGATCTAGGAGACGTGAACAGAACTGTTAGCCACCCTGACCGATTACGGAGCACTCACATCCTTCTCCAGTGCACAGGGGACAGTCACCATGGTCGGCCATATCACGGGCCAGTAAACAAGCCTCGCTGGGTTTAAAAGGACTGGGTTCTCTGACCCAGGAAATTAAACTAGAAATTGACACCAGAAAGGTATCTGGAAAAACCCCAGACATTTTGCCGAAAGGAATGTTTGGTCAAAACTATTGGGAGGCCCCTGGCCGAGGGCGGGCGCTTTGTGCAGCTGGGAGCCCCTTATTCTGGCTTCTCACTCTGCTCCTGGGGGACACTGAGCTCCGGGAGTGAGGGCAACTATAACTCCGTTTCTGGCTGAAACTCCACTGGGCGCTGAGAAAGGAGGTTCAACCCTACCAAGTGCCATGGGAGCTGGGCAGGGAGGCCAGCGCCGGCCCAGGCCTGATTGTCCCCAGGCTCTGTGCCATGGGCCCCCGTGACCATGGTCTTTCTTGCAGGAAGCTACCCGGAGCCCGACGCCTGCCTCTCGGCCCCGTGCCAGAATGGGGGCACCTGCGTGGTCGCGGAGCAGGGCTACGTGTGCGAATGCCCCGAAAGCTTCGCAGGCCGCGACTGCAGGGAGAGTGCGTGGGGGGCGGGCTGCTGCGGCGGCGGGGGTGGGGGCCTGCAGGAAGGTAGACGCATGTGCACACAAACACCCAAGAGAGAATGAGTGTGTGTGTGAATGTGAGTGCGAATGTGAGAATGTATGTGAACAGGAGTGTGTGGCTCTAAGTGTGAATGTGTGTATTTGTAAGAGTATGAGTGTGTTGTGAATTGTGTCTGTGTGTATGTGTGACAATGTTTGTGAAGTGAGTGTGTGTATATGTGTGTATATGTGAGAATGTGGAAGAGGCTGTGGGGGTGTGAGTGTGTGAATGAATCGGAACATATGTTTTTGTATGAATGTGTGTGAATGTGTGAAGTATTTTGTGAATGTGTATAAATGTGTATGCAAGTGTGAGAATGTATGTGAACAGGAGTGTTTTTGTGAATGCGTGTTAATGTGTGTATGTGAGAATGTGTGGAAGAGCTCATGTGGATGGGAGTGGGTGAGTGTGACCATGTGGCTGTGTGAGCACAGGGATCTGTGTGTGTGGGTGTGCACCGCAGCTTTTGTGGGGAGCTGGGTGGGTGCAGAGCAGGTGGGTTGTCCCCACATTCGGCGCCCCCTCCTGTTGCAGGGCTCTCCAGTGACTGTGAGTGCCGCAACGGAGGCCGGTGCCTGGGCGCCAACACTACCCTCTGCCAGTGCCCCCCCGGCTTCTTTGGGGTCCTCTGTGAATTTGGTAGGTGGCAGGGCTGGGAGTGGGATCCCTTGGCACCCCATTGCTGGCGTGGAGAGGAGCACACAGGACAGTGTCCTCAGGCGCAGACCCTCAAGCCCCACTCCCACCCCAGGAGGGCAGCCTGGAGGAGGGGGCCCCGGGAGGACACAAGGTCCCCGGAAGACATTGGGGGTGCATGGGGCCTCCTTTCTCTGCAGAGGTCACGGCCATGCCCTGCAACATGAACACGCAGTGCCCCGACGGCGGCTACTGTATGGAGTATGGGGGCAGCTACCTGTGCGTCTGCCACTCGGACCACAACGCCAGCCACTGTGAGTGGGGACTGGGTGGGGGGCGCCCCGAGCCCCCCTGAGTATCCTCTGTAAACAGTCTGGTTGTCTCCCCTGCCTGTTCAAATACACTCACCGACGGAAATGCACCTTCCTTGGGGGCTTCCCCAAGCCCTTGGGATAAGCTGTCATAACAGCTAATGCACATATATAGTTAATTATGTGCAATGAGAACTGCAAAAATGCATGTACATTTGTTAGTGTGTAAATAATTACATCAAATTTAGCGTTTCCTCGGTGGTAGTGATGGGTATGGCGATGACAGGAAGCCGTTTATCTGTGGTAGGAAGAGGGAGAGTGCATTCCCGTAAAATCGAGGATGAGAAATCCCGGGAAGGGGCCATGGAGCCCAGGTGTGGGGGGCCGGGAGCCCCGCGGGGTTCGGTGGCCTCGGTTCCAGGCGGGCTCTTCCGCTGCCCTCTGCCCCCGCAGCGCTGCCGTCGCCCTGTGACTCGGACCCCTGCTTCAACGGAGGCTCCTGCGACGCGCACGAGGACTCCTACACGTGCGAGTGCCCGCGCGGCTTCCTCGGCCGCCACTGCGAGAAAGGTGCGCGCTCAGCACCCTGGAGAGCGGCCGCCCCGCTAGGCCGGTGCCCGCGCCTGCGCCTCCACCTCCGCCTCCGCAGCGGGCTGCGCTGCCCTTTCCGCCGCGCGGAGGGCCGGGCCCTGGGCCGGGGTCTCTCCAAGTAGGATTTGGAACCGTTATGTTGAGTTCTTCTCGTTAAATCTGTGATTCAGTTGGGCCCAAAGCGGGGGACACGGGCTGCTTTCAGGGGTGGGTGCGTGGGCTGCAGGCCTGCAGCCTGCGAGCGCGAGACCCTGCGGGGTGGGGAGGGGGCAGGAAGCGGGGTGCCCCTGCCCGCGGTTGCGTCCCCCCTGCCTCCGAGTCCGGGGTCCTGAGCTCTCTGGCCTCGGGTCGCTGGGGTGCTGCCATTTCGGGGAGGCCGGGCGGGCGGGATGTAGGCCCTTCAGATGTGTGGAGGCCCCGAGCTCCAGCCCAGGCCCCTGAGCTACTCGGGCGCAGAAAACCCCGGAACAGAACCCCGACAGCGTCCCGTCAGCACGTCAGCTCAGTGCAGAGGTGCCCGTCATGGAAGGGGGTGCCTTTACCCTGGGGGTGGTACAGAGCGGCTCCCCCCAGCAAGTGTGGGCGCTGGCCCAGAGCCTGGGGAGGCCCCAGGCGGGGAAGCCGGTTGCCGTGACAGGCCCGTGCGCAGGGCCCAGAGGCCCAGGGCGGATGCCGGGGTCCCTGTCCACCCCGCCCCCTGACTCTCTCCACAGTCAGGCCGCGCCTGTGCAGCTCCGGGCCCTGCCGGAACGGGGGCACCTGCAAGGAGGCGGCCGGCGACTACCACTGCAGCTGCCCCTACCGCTTCACCGGGCGGCACTGCGAGATCGGTGTGGCCCCGAGGGGGCGGGCCCGGGGGTGGGGGTGGAGTGGGAAGGAGCCAGGCCCTGGCCTCAGACCCGACCCCCGACCCTTGCCTTCTGCTTCCCGGGGAGGTCCTGGGGAAGGCAGCCCTGCTGGGCGACGTTGGGGGCGCTGCAGAGGGGCGGTAGTGGTGGGCACGTGAGCCCTGACCCCGCCGGGTGCCCTCTGCTTCCAGGGAAGCCAGACTCGTGCGCCTCAGGCCCCTGTCACAACGGCGGCACGTGCTTCCACTACATCGGCAAATACAAGTGTGACTGTCCCCCAGGCTTCTCCGGGCGGCACTGCGAGATAGGTGAGGGGTGGGGGAGCGCAGCGCCCTCCGGTGAGCCTGCAGAGGAGGCAGGAGGCCAGATGCCCCAGAAGGAGGAGCGCGCAGGGCTGGGGGTAGGGCCTGCAGGGGTGGCGGTGACCCTCCCGCGGCCTCCTGCAGCCCCGTCCCCCTGCTCCCGGAGCCCGTGTCTGAATGGTGCTACCTGCGAGGTCCTGGGCACAGATTTCTCCTGCCGCTGCCCGGCGGGGTACATGGGCCGCCGGTGCCAGGCAGGTGAGCGCCCAAATCTGCTCAGGTGCATGGGAGGTGGGCGTGGGACCAGCAGTTGGCATCTCCTCCCCACAAGGCAGGACAGGCCAGTGAGGAAGGTGGGGGAAGTTCCAAAGGGGAAGGGGCACCTTGGGGGCAGCAGTGGGGGGGTGGGGACAGCCAGTGCCCTGAGGTCAAGAGCCCCTCACTCAGCAGGAGGAGCTTGTGGGGGGGGGCCTGGTTGGCAGAAGAGAGGGTGCAGCAGTGGCCCTGCCAGGGAGCCCCAGCTCTGTGTTCTTGCAGAGGTGGACTGCGGCCCCCCGGAGCAGGTGAAACACGCCACGCTGCACTTCAACAGCACGCGAGTGGGCTCGGTGGTCCTGTACATGTGCACCCACGGCTACAGTTTGGGCGCCACCAGCCACATCAGTGTCTGCCAGCCACACGGTGTCTGGAGTGAGCCACCCCAGTGCCTTGGTGAGCCTTGGGCCCCAGGAGGTCTGCACCCTCCTCCAGCTACAGCAGGAGCTGGGGATCCGCAGCTCCGATCCTGATGCTGCCCCCCTCCCCTGGGCGTCCTCCTCGGCAAAGGAGGCATATAGTGACAACCAGTGGTCTCTCGATGCTCCCAAGGGCCTCCCTGTCCTCGCAGGGGTTCAGGCACCCACATGCCCACTCTGTGCGGGATGCAGCTGGAGTAGCCCCAGAGGAGAGTTGTCAAGCAGCAGTTCAGGACCCCCGCCCACACGTGCCTGTCCCCCAGACCTGCAGAATCAGAGCGTGGCTGGGGGTGCATGCCACCTCTGGAGGCAGGGCCCCCCTTGGTGCCACTCCTGGAGCTGCGGGTGCACTGCCAAAGTTCCTCAGAAAATCGGTGTGATCCTAGAGACTGGCCACATCCCGATGCGGATGGGGTGCCTAAGCCGTCACTACCTGCGGAATGCCCCGCAGAGCCCAGTCCAGCCGGGCGGCCGTCACTACCTGCGGAATGCCCCGCAGAGCCCAGTCCAGCCGGGCGGCCGTCACTACCTGCGGAATGCCCTGCAAAGCCCAGTCCAGCCGGGCGGCCGTCACTACCTGCGGAATGCCCTGCAAAGCCCAGTCCAGCC
>PVKY010001268.1:0-33659 GCA_004027775.1 Bradypus variegatus
GCCCCCCAAACACACAGCCCTTTCCTCGCCCTGACTGGCCACCATCCGGACCCCTCTGCTCTCCACTTGCCCAGCACACCAGTTGTGAAACTTTACTAAGAAGCAGCATTTCCCTGGCTCCAAGAAGCATCTCAAGGGACAGGAGCAGGAGGAGCCAGCCAGGTCCCGGGGGGCAGCCCCAGCCCTACACAGGGCCGGGACCCACAGCTCACCCGGAAGTGGCAGAGGTTCCTGTCACTGGGTGCACTGGCCAGCACATTCTGAGCCTCCACCTTCCCTGGGGAGAAAGGCCAGGGGTTGGTGAGGAGGGGAGGAAAGGGGCTGGGGTGCCAGACCCCTAGCCCCAGAGCCTCTGCAAGCAGCCAGCATCCCCAGGGGAATGCCCCTGCCACCAGGGACTCGCCACTCAGGCCCATTATGTCCTGCTTGGCATCGCTGCTGCCTGCCTGCTGCCACTCTGGGTGCAGGGAGCCTGCTGGTCACGGGGCAGAGTGCAAAGGTGACCACAGCCAGCTCCCAGGGGTCTCTGACTTCAGGGAGGGAAAGGCCACCTGGAGAGCTGTGCTCTTGGCTGGGGGTGGTAGCCCCAGGACAGGGCCCCAGCACAGGTGTGCGACGTGGTGAGTTCCAAGGCAGGCCCAGGGGACACAACTGTGCTGGGATGTCACAGCAGAGGGGGCAGGAAGACAGACAGGCACAGGGCGCCGGCACACTCGGACAGCGACAGCCCCGTGGCGGCTCCCACAGTGCTGGCTCCGCCTCACCTGGCCGCATGGAGCCCGGACGGCTGGGGAGGGGGCTGAGGCTGCCCAGGACGCACAGGCCGAGCTACTGCGCCACGTAGTAAACGGGCTGGACTGATCCCCATGCACCTGGACCAACAGGTACCAACCCTCTCCACCCAGGTGTCTGAACTCTGTGGAGGGGTCGTGGGCTGGGTGCCGGGTTCTCGGCCGGGGCGATTCTGCACGGGGAGGGGGCACATGTGGCAAGACCTGGAGGCATTTTTGGTTGTCACAACCGGAGCTCCTGGTATCTACCAGGCAGAGCCGCTTCATGTCCTCCCATGCCGAGTGCCACCAGTGCCCAGGTGGAGAAACCCCGCTGTGCAGCAGGGGCACGGAAAATCCCAGGCCAGGAGGCGGGGGGTCTGCAGACCACAGGCTCCAGGCCAGCACGGTCCGAGAGAAAGATCGTTCCAGCTGCGTGCGTAACTTGAAATTTCTAGTTATCACGTTTAAAAGGTGAAGCTAATTTCCACAATATGTTTTACTTAACCCAATGTGTCCAAACTACACTTTCAACACGTAATCCATATAAAAACTAAGACTGTACTTTTTTTGGTACTGAACTTCCAAACCCAGCGTCTGTTTCACACCCTCACAGCACATCTCAGCCGCGACCACCTCAGGGGCTCGATGGCCAAGCCCGGCCGGCGCCGGCGCGTCCCCCCTGCCAAGGGCTCCCCGCGGGAGCAGGGTCCCGAGGGGCAGAGGGTGGCCTCCGGGGGGTCGGCATCCTGCTCTGGACTCGGCACCGCCCGACTCCGCCCAGCACGGAGGCCACCCCGGCTGGAGCCCGCAAGAGCGCGCCCGCACGTCTGCGGCCTGTCCCCCTCCCGGGAAGGGCCCCGGGTCCAAGGCCCCACGCACCGCGCTCCAGCGGCCCGGCCGCACGCCCACCTGCTTGGATGAGGCCCTGGGCGACGGCCAACGCCATGCGGCCCGCGCCCACGAAGCCCACACGCAGCGAAGACGCCGCCGCCGCCATCTCGCCGCCGGGGGACTGCAGGCCCCGCCCACCGCAGGCCCCGCCCCGCGCCCCCGCCCGTCCAACCACAGGCAGAGCCCGCCCCGCGCCCAGCCAATGGGCTACGGCGCCCCGCCCACTTCCCTATCGACCCGCGGCCGGGACCGCACGCTCCGCCCCTCCATCCAGCTCCGCACTGAGGGGCGGAGCTCAGGCCGGGCGGCGGCGCGAGCACGCGGGAAGGGGGTGGCCCTGCGCACCCGCGGCGGGAGTCTAGAGGCGCGCGTCGTCCGATCTCGATGGGGAGGGCCAGGCTGGGGGTTGGTCCCCGGCCCAGGCCCTGCCGCCCGCCAGCTTCGGGACGATTTCTCCTCGCGGGAGCGGCGGCTTCAGAGGGCCGGTCGCCCTCGCTCTCCGTTCGGAGCCTGGGAGGTCGGTTGGGGTTCCCTGTCCCTGGACTCAGCACAGCAGCCGTTGACCCCGGGGCGCGAGGGGGCGACGCCAGTGAAGTGGGTGAGCAGGGCCCGCCATCTCTCTATTGAACAAGTTCCTCCGGCCGCTCCTGGATCCTGGTTTCTGGGAGTCTCCCAGGGAGCCGGGGGGAGAAGCCTCGGTTCCGGGATGGAGGGAACCAGCCCCTTCTCTAGCGGAATTTCGTCATGTCCTAGGGCCCCCACCGTTCACATGACCGTGGTTCCTCTTCGTGGTCCCCAGGGAGGAGTGCTGGGCCCGGGACATGGCGGGTGAGGGTGTGGGATGTTGTAATTTCTAACTGATATGGGAAAAATAAAGCTTTAAGATTGCATTTGTCACTCTTCACCTGGTATAAGATTGCACTTTAAAAGATGTTTTCTAACTTCTGCTGTGACATTTTCCTGAGCCCTTCAAAGCCCAATGTCCCTTGCTTCCCCAGTATTTACTGAGTACCTGTGCTCTGCACCCGAGGACCACGGAAGCCCTCCCTGGGGTCCGCCCTCTGGCTGGGGAGACAACCCTCTACTACAGCAAACACACGCAGGACAACCCTGGAGAGGGATGGGGTGGCAACTCTGCCACCGTGGCCACGACATGTGGGGGGTGGAGGTGGCTGGGACGCCAGGCTCAAGGGCTGGCTGCAGACTCAGTGCCATGGGCCCCTCTGCCTTCACTGCCCCTTCTACAGTGGGGGCACTGCAGGCTCATCTCACACGGTGGGCAGACAACTAGGGTATTAAACAGGGAACACGCAGGGTACTGGGAGCAATAACGGAAGCAGAGCGCGCAGCCCGTCACCCCGGGGAGGGAACCCCTAGAGTGTCTGAGACTGAAGGCCGGGGGCGGGCAAGCGATGTGGGCTGGCAGGGGGCAGAGGGAGTGACTAGGAGAGGCACCAGGGCTGGCTCTGTGGGCCCAGCTGACTGTGGTCATTGCAAAGGACAGAGATGCCATCCACAATTCTGTTGGGTCCCTGGGAACACTGGAGGGTGGCAGGAGGCACAGCAGGTGAGAGAGGGGCAGAGGCAGTTGGCAGCGAGATGGAGGCAGCCTGGACCCAGGGGGTCAGGCAGTGGCCCCAACCCAGAGGCAGAGATGGTGCCAGGGTCTCCGGCCCAGCGCTGAGGGAGGCAGCGGGAGGAGGGTGGGCTGCTGGAAGGGTGAGCAGGGCTTTGGTGATGGGCAGTCTGGGGTCTATGGCCCGCTCATCCGAGTGGCTATGGGAGTAGATGGCCACCTCTGAATTGAGCTGTCTTCCCGCTGAAACGTGAGGAAGCGACTGACGTCTGAACCCCCGACTGGCCCAGTGGGCCGTCCTGTGTGACACCCGCCCATGGTGAGGGCAGGAGGGGCCACCGTCCAAGCTGGAGCCGGGGCCCAGGCCTGTGACAACGCACTTTATTGGCTCCCAGGGAGTGGGCAGCAAGATAAGCAAGGCAAGACAAGGACAGACACAAGGCGCCAGGACCGGTGCCCTGGCTGGGCCCTGGCTTCCCTGAGGACGGACATGGACGGGGCCGCGCTGCAGAGCTGCCCGCGGGGCTGGGATGTGGCTCACGTGGCTGCGGCAGGGTCCGAGGGCAGCCGGCCTGGGCCTCGGGGAGAAGCCGGTGCCTGCTCTGGCTGCACCTTCACTTCCGGGCCTGCTCGTAGTTGTGGGTGAACCAGGTGCAGGTCTCCTTCACGGCTGCAGAGGTGGGCAGGTGAGGAGTGGGCCACCCTGACCCCCACGAGCCGTCAGGAGCTCCCCGCTCCGTGCCTCGGGCTCCCTGCTCCGAGGGTTTAGGGAGCAAACGCCCTCACGTTCCGAGACCTGCCAGTCACCCTGGCCCACCTCCCAGCGAGGGCAGCTGGGGCCCAGGGGCCGGGCAGGGCCGGGAGCCCCCAAGTCGGGGAGGGCCTCACCCTGCTGGAAGGGCGTGAACTGGAAGTCAGGCAGGTAGGCCCGCAGCTTGCCGTTGCTGGCGGTCTTCTTAAACTGCCCGTCCGACTTGGTGGTGTCGAACTGGCGCTTTGGTCAAGGTCACAGCAGAAGGAAGCCCTTCCCTTCCCAGCCTGCCCGGGGACCGCCAGCATGTGCTGCCTTCTCTGCCCTTCCCTGGCAGAGGCTTCTGGGCAGGGAACAGGCCGGGAACCATCTAGGAAAGAGGCCGGGGCATCTCCCGGGGGTCTCCACGCCTGCAGCCTGTTGAGCTCCCCCCAGAGCCAAAGGATACGACGACCTCTCCGTGGAAGTCCATGGCCTCCACCACGGCCTCTGCTGCCTCCCTGATGGACACCTCATCCTCCTCACCCACTGCAGGGAGGGCCCCACGGCCAGGTGAAGCCGGCCCCACCAGGGCAAGGCTGCCCTGACCTCCATGGGGATACCCCCACTCCCACCACTGCATACAGCTGCCCCTTGGGGCCTGGCACCCCTCCGCTGGGCTCCCAGGGCAGACGTGGGTGTGCACCTGAGAGAATGATGGGCTCCACCTCCCTGTACTCCCGGAGGACCCAAATGAAGAGGCGGGCCAGGTCCTGGAAGATGGACAGGGCAGGGTCAGAGGCCACAGTTCACCTCGAACAAATGCCCTGCCCAAGTGTCCACATGGCTGCCCTGCTTGAGCCCTGGGGTCAGGGAGCCCCCTCCTCTGCACAGTCGTCCAGCTCGGACTGCCCCACAACCAGGGCCTTCCTCCCACTGAGCTCAGAACCACACCCAGCAACCCACTTCAGGGGCACGCTGTGGGGGAGGGCTGAGAGCCCCCCAACACGAACCAGCGAGTAGATGAACTGTCTCCGTGGCTTCCCTGAACCCCACACTGTCAAGGCCGAGCCGCTGCCTGTGGATGCAGAGGAGGGGGCATGTCAGAGGGGCCCCCAGGACCTGCCCCCTCCCAGCCCTCCCCTCACTGAGCAACCTGGGCACGCACTCTTGGCCAGGTACGCCTTGTGGATGAGGCCGGGCAGCACATGGCCGTCCTCGATGTTGAAGTTGTCGTGGGGCCCGAAGACGTTGGTGGGAATGACCGCAGTGAAGGTGCAGCCGTGCTGCTGGAAGTAGGCCCTGTGGAGGCATGGCTGTCTCCACCCTGCCCTGGGCCCCCACCCCTGCCCTGGCACAGGCGGAGAAACCAGAGGCCGGCAAGGTGAGGAGGTGAGGCCCTGGGGACACCCTGAGCTGGCAGGGACAGGACATCAGCTGCGTCATCCAATCCCGAGGCACTGGAGCTCTCCCCCCATCCCAGGCTGGGCTCAGGGGGGGGCGCGGGAAGGACCTGTTCTGCACGTCGATCATCCTCTTGGCGTACGAGTAGCCGAAATTGCTGCTGTGGGGGGGGCCGTTGTGGATCTGGGGGGCAGGAGGGGAAGCACTGAGGTAACCTGGGTCAGACCCCCTCCAGCCTTGCCCACACAACCTGAGCACTCCCCCCAACCCGGCACCACCCGCCCCCTCACCATGGTCTCGTCAATGGGGTAGGTGGTCTTGTCAGGGAAGATGCAGGTCGACAAGCAGGAGACCACCTTGCGGGTGCCCACCTCGAAAGCCGAGTGCAGGACGTTGTCGTTGATGTGCATGTTTTTCCTCTGCAGGGACGGGCAGGCGGGTTCAGGCCTGGGGCCGACCCACAGGGCCTCGGAGGGCACAGCAGGTGGTGGAGGAGGAGGGAAGGCGCCCAGAGGACCCACTCTGGCCTGGGGTAAGGGTGGGGCTCCCAGTACAAGGGAGAGGGGCCTCTACCCTACCCCCACCCCAGAGGAGCTCCCCAACCTGTAACAGGGAAGGCTTGGCCAGCCCTCCCCCTCCCCAGGCTGTACTTCCACCTCCATGGACTGGTCACGAGGTGGTCAGGGCAATTGGACTGGCCTGGGGGAGATGGAAGAGGTGGGGGCTAGGAATCCTCCTGGAGGGCTGAGACCGAGAAGAGGTGGGGCCCCGGACAGGTCCTCGCCATGCCAAGGCCAGCTGCCCAGAGGCAGGTGGGGCCAGCCCTCAGGGGCCTCTGCCCTCTTCCAGAGCACATGCCACAGCCACCCAGGGCCCCTCTCACTCTGCACCCCAGGGTGCCAGTGGGTCTGGCTTAGGGGAATGGACCATGCAAGTCCTGGGAGACTGAGGGTCTGGAGACCCCAAGGGCACAGGAGTGAAGGACCAACCCCAAGACAAATAACCAGTGTCGGCTTCTCTCAGAAACCCACCCAGTCAGCTCCAAGGCTTTTCCCTATGGGCTCAAAGCCCCCAGGCCACAGCACCAAGTGTGGTCACTGGGGGCCCTTGGGGGCTGTCCCCACCAAGGCTGTGCTGAACTCTAGCTTCGGGAACTTCCAGGGGCAGGATGTGAACCTATGAGACTGGGAAGCCAGCCAGGAAGTTCCCAAAACTGGGAGCTCGTGACTCCCATGGCCTGTCGGGGGCCCTCCTCACTCACCCAGAAGTCCAAATTGTACTTGATGTTCCGGAACAGGCCTCCCACCATTGCCGCAAGATGGATGACATGCGTGGGCCGGACTTTCTCAAACAGGGCCCTTGTCTGTGCCACGTCCCTGGAGGGAGCCCGGCTGTCAGGGGCCCCTGGGCTGATGGGGACTAGCAGGGCAATGGGGGTGGGAGCTAGGCTGCCAAAAGGGAAAGCGGCCACATTCAGTGCCCAGCTGGTGCGTGGGCTTGAGCTTCTAGGAGACGGGAGGATGTTTGCCTAGGAGCATGGCCAGCCCAGCCCAGCCCAGGCACCTGGCCGACAAGGGTGACACCTGGCTCCTGCCAGGCTCAGGGATCCGACCCAGCCCGGAACTCTTCGGTCTGGAGGGAACACGGGGCAGGCTCCAGGGAAGGGCTCACTCACGTGAGGTCGGCATCGTTGGAGGAGACAAACACCCAGTCCTCTCCAGGCAGGCCTGCCCCATCGGCTAGCACCTTCTGGATGGCTCTGCCCACCAGCCCAGAGCCCCCTGTCACGAGGATCCGTGTGGAGCCCCCAGGCTCACCCATGTCAGCTGCACCTGGAGGCCCAGACAGAGTGAGGCTGAAGCCGCTGTTCCCCGTCAGCCTGACCCCGCTCAGCACAGAGCCCATGGCGATTGCCAAGGGCTAGCCTGAGCTCGCGCGGCAACCAGCCAGGGTGAGGGCCTCAGGGAGGGGGAGGCCAGAGCTCTGGGCCAGACAACTCAGCTGAGACAATCCCAGCCCCGTTCCCCAGAGAGCTCTTCCCCTGGAGCTCACCAGGGCCTTGAGACTGTCCCTCAGTCCTGAGAGACCCAACCCACGACTCCCATTGGCCCGAAAAAGGGTACATTCTGCTCCTCTCCCGAGAACACAAGGGGAGGCAGAGAACCTTGGGGCGGGAGTTACTGGCCAGATCCTTAGGGCTGCTCCCCGCCGCGGCCCATAAGCCGCAGGGGAAGGGGCGGCGCCGGGGTCTGCCGCCCTGGGCCCCTCCGCCGCCGTCCAGGAGAGCCTAACGAGCCAGCTTCCTCCCGGGAAAGTCACTTCGGGCTCAGCACTGGAGAAGCCTCGGGGCCCCCCCGCTCTCGAGGACCCTGTCCCAGGCGCCGGGCATCTGCTCGGGCCCCCAAAGGACGGCTGTGCCCGGGCCGCTGTGCCCCACGGCCAGCCCGACACGAGGGTCCCTGCCCGGACGCCCAGCTGCTCAAAGCGCAGGCAGGGGCGCTCCCACGCCCAGGGACCCGGCTCCCCTCGGGGCTCTCTGGCCGCCACGGAGCACCCAAGGCTCAGCTCCGGCCACGTCCGCTGCGACCCCCGGGAGTCCCCTCAGCGTCTGGTGACGTCTCACCTGCACCCCACTGCACCTGCCAGGCTCCCCAGAAGCTACTTCCAGCGCCGGGGGCGTTTCCCTTCGCGCGCCGGGGCCAGGTGGAGGGGGCGGGACCCGGCGGCCAGCCCGCGGCATTCTGGGAAACGGAGTTTCGGCCGCGCGGCAGCCTGGGAAACGGAGTCCCCGCGCCCCAAGGGCCAGTCCTAGGCCTCCGGGCCCCCGTCTCAGGCTGTTCCCGAGCTCAGCTGGGGCGGGCGCTGGCAGCGGTGAGGAGATGGGCAGCGGAGCCTCGGGAAGGAGAAGCGTCAGTTCCCGCCGCTGTGTAAGGAACCTGGAGGTCGGCTCGGGTGGCAGGATGCGGGCTCGCGGCGCGTCGGCTCCCGAGAGGAGGGGCACGAAAGCCTCTCGGGGCCTCGCACGGTGCCGCCAGGGCCATGTGCTTTTGTGAGAGCAGGTCACAGACTCGTGTAAAAGGTAAACTGAGGCAGTTTCAAATCGTTAGCGTTTACTCGGGCAACAAAAGACTCGCGAGGGACAGAACCGAACCAAAGGCGGGGAAGCGCCACCCTAGGAGCCCAGCGTGGAGCGCCGACAGCGCAAGCCCAGAAGCTACGAGGAGAACAATCTGATTGGACAGCGCGGCCGCGCCCTGTTGGGTGCTTCCGGTGTAAAGCCCCGCCCTCAGGGGGGTCTACTTCTGGTTGGCTGGGTGAAAGCCCCGCCTCCAGCGGCGCAGGTGTTTCCGGAAGGGCTGCCTCCGTCACGTTTCCGTCTTGTTGCTTGGGTTTGTCCCGAGAGGGTTTGTCAAGGCAGGTGCCCCAGGCTAATGGCCTCTATTTTACCTTAACGCCAGATCCCCCATGGTAGGGAAAAGGTGGCACGTCGATGTCAGGAGCTGCAAAGGGCGCGGGCGCAGAATTGGGGACCGTTTTGTAATCGCTGTACCACTCCGGGCTTTTACCCAGGAGGGATGGAGTGAGGGCTCAGGATGCGTTCTCGTCCTCAGGGTCTGCGCCTTGGTGAATGAAGGGCGGAGGAGCCGACCCAAGGGATCAAGGCGGGGAGGCCCAGCAGCACCGCTCCCCCAGGGCAGGAAGCCTTGGGGGCTGCAGCGAGGCGCCATCCACTCAGGCCGCAAACCTTTGCGGAGCCCCGACGGGGTGACCCCTCTGCGCGGGCGGCTGCGGTCGGAGAGGCTCCGTTTGGTGGCGCTTCCCCTCCTGAACACCAGGTTTCCCCAGGTTCGGCCCCCAGCCATGGCTTCAGCCAGCCGGCCTTTGTGAGCCCGCGCTCTGCCCAGGCACCGCGTTTGTAAATGGAGTCCGGCTTTGCCATCCCTCTGTCCAGGTGGTGAAACTGAGGCTCAGAGACATGCAGTAAAGCTCCGAAGCCACACGGCCAGGAGGAGGCGGGGACCAGAGCCCGGTCTGTCCACGCCTGGGTGGACACGCCAGCGGTAGGGGCATGACTCAGCTCTCTCAGGGCCTCTCCTGTCTTCCTCATCCCTGAGGACTTATTGCACCTGGGGAGTCGTTTTTGCTCAGTTTTTATTTGGGTTAATGAAAAAGTTTTAGTAATGGATGGTGGCGATGATAGCATAACATTATAAATGTAACTAATGCACTGGATTATATAGTTGAATCTGGTTAAAAGGGGAAATTGTGGGTTGTTTATATGTTACTAGAATAAAAAATATTAGAAAATAGTGCTGGACAACACAATGAGTCCTAATGTAGACTGTGGACTATAGTTAATAGTATAATATTATTTCATCAGTTGTGACAAAGATACACTAATATAAAGTGTTAACAATAGGGAAAACCATGCATGTGAGGAGGATATATAGGAAGTCTGTATTTTCTGCAAACCTACAACTTCTCTAATTAAAAAAAAAAAATTCAGGGAGGGATTAAGACATTCCCAGATAAAAGCTGAGGGAGTTTGTTATCACTGGGCTGGCCTATAAGAGATGCTCAAGAGAGTTCTGCAGGTTGAAAGGAAAGGACACTGGACAATAGATTGAAGCCACAAGAAATAAAGATCTCTGGGGACGGTAATGACATGGGTAAATATGCCAGTACTATTGTATTTTTTGTTTGTAACTTCACTTTTTACTTAATACAGGATCTAAAAGGGAAATGCATAAAATGGAAATCAGTGGTTGGGTAATGCATAAACATGCAATTTGTGACAAGAACTACCTAAAGGTGGGGGATGGAGGAGGATAGCTGTTAGGGTTTTTGACCGGGAGAAAGTTTTGTAGCCATGTGTGGGTGGGCTGAAGCCTGAGTGGTAACAGCCCCAAACAAAGGTGGGAGTACTGTTTTATAGCTTTTGGGAAGGGGGATTGGGGGAATAATTGTTGGTGGATAAGAGAGAAATAAGGATTTGGGTCAGGAGATTGGTTTGCTCAGGGTAAGATGAGGAGTTGACATCAGGGGTGTTCAGGGTAAGATGATGTCAGGGGTGTTCAGGGTAAGATAAGGAGTTGATGTTAAGGTAAGAAAAGGAGGTTGTTACGTTATGGAAAATTTTTGTTTTTGTCCTTGTTCAGACTGTTACATTAGCTAAGAGTGGGTTTTGTTGTGGGAGAGCTTCCTGGAACATTTGCTATGGGTGTGTTGAGTATGTGTAGGGGGTGGGGAGTTTTGCCTAACAATAGGAACATAGTTTGTGTAGACCACTGAAGTTGGAATCAAAGCAAACAAGATTGTTAAAGACTTAGTATGTTCAATTTATGCCCTATGATAATTACAAAGAAAATATTGTGGAATATGCAAGCTCAAGTCAGAAATTAGAGTACAAGTAGCCAGGGGCAGGGGGCATGGTAAATAGGGAGCTAGAAATGATGGGTGTAGAGTTTCTGTTGGGGATATGGGAAAGTTTTTGTACTGGAAGATGGTGAGAGTACCACAATATTGCAAATATGACAAATCCCATTGAATGCGTGGGAGTTAGTGTTATGGGAAAGTTTATGTAGTATATAAATAAGGTTGTTACAGATTTAGGATGTTACATTTAAGCCCTCTGATAACGATAAAGAAAATATCAGAATATGCAAGCTCACAGAAACACAAATTAGAGTCCAGGTTACCAGGGTTGGGGGGCAGGGGGGTCGGGGAGTTAATGAGCAATGGGTGTCGGGTTTCTGTTTGGGGAGATGGGAAAGTTTTAGTGATGGAAGGTGGGGAGGGCACCCCAGTGCTGTGGCTATCACTGATCCCACTGGTGTGCTGGGGGGGTGGGGTGGGGGTTAGGATGGGAAAGTGTATGTTGTGTATCTGCTCCCACAATTTTAAAAAAAAAAGAGCAATTAAAGTGACAATAACAATTAAATGCAATATGGGATCCTGGATGGGATGTAATAATAGAGGAGAAAATGCTCCAAAGGACATTACTGGGGCATATGAAAAATTGGAATATGGATTGTATGCTTTATATTGATGTTTTATTGCTTGAACTCAATAACCACACTCAGGCAGTTACGTATATGAATATCCTTGGTCTCAGGAAAGGTACAAGGAGCATGAGGTGTTCAGAAAATAGATTAAGACGACTAACCGACAGATAGATGGATAGAAAGAATGATCCAGCAAATGTGGCAAAGCCGGTGGTTGGGTGTCTAGCGGTTGGTGGGGTGCTGGAGTTCTCTCTGTGGGGTTTGTATTATTTTTGTAGCTGTTCTGTAGGTTGGAAAATGATTTTAAAAATAGATAATTATGAGCAGTAAGGATACAAATACTGAGCGAGTTATAGTGCTTCATTAAGCCTTACATAAACTTTTTCTTCTTTGAGGGTGATCCTTCCTTTTTCTGGATGATATTTGTATACATTTTTGAATTTCACTAATCTCATCAGACTTGGTGTTCTCTATTATTTTGCGAGTTACAATGAGGCCTTTCGGTATTTAGATCTGATCTTGAGTTCAGGAAAATTGTCTTCTGTTATATCTTTAAATCTTGTTCCGGCCAAACACCCTAGCCAATGCCCACCATATCCGGCTCTGTGCCCCCCATTTTGTTGTCAGTTTGCCTGCTGGCATAAGGGATCCCATAACAGCCAAACGAGGTGACCCAAAATGACATTTTGTTATATATTTATATAAGTTGTATTTCCCAAAATGAACCTGTATTACTTCTGTAATTTATATTTTGAGTGAATACTAGGAAAACAGCTGGACTCATCTATGGAGAGTTCACGACATTTAATGGCCCTCTGCCTTCCGGTGACTGCGCCGTCTCCTCGGCGTGCCCAGGCTGCCGTGGGGCGGTCGCGGCACAAAGGCACAGCCACCCCTGCTCCTGGAGACGTGGGCAGCCTGTGCCAGCTCAGCTCCCTCCGGCTTACCTCACACTTCACCACGTATTTTAATAGCTCTTCATATTCCTGAATAGAAAACATTCACACTATGCAAAGTTACCCCCTGTGGAGCAACTAGCTGACAAAACAAACATTCAAATGACATTCACACTCTTAAAGTTCTCCTGTCGCCTGACTAAAGCAAAAAGTCAACATGAATCCAAACAAAAGTGAGCAACCGCGGCCTTCCACACCTGGAAACGTCCAAGGTGCAACAGTTAACATCCTGTCCCAACAATCAGCGTCTGAAAATTAAAAAAACAAAAAGAGAGAGGGGGCACTGGATGATGATCGAATTATGCGACCTGTGGACCCCCTTCCACAGACAACAGAGCGGTGTCAGGTGCCCGGGTGCTGTGCGGTGGGCGACATCCAGGAGCTTTGAGACCTTCTGGGTTTTGAAGGCCTTTAGAAACTACCTGTGCTGCAGATAAAAATGCAGACGTTAAGTTTCAAAAATAAAGTCCAGATGCACTTGAAAATGGTAACTTTCAAAGCATCAGTTCTTCAGAGAGGCTCCAGGGACACAGGGTGGTGCTCCCGGGGGAGGGGCGGGGGGGTGGCTGCGCTGCCAGAGCGGGATTTCTGATGGTTTCTGAAACCAGACTTCCAGGTGAAACTCCTCCCCCACTGTCCACACTGGAAGGGCCTCTCCCAGGTGGGGACGCGCCAGTGCTGCCAGAGCAGGGTGCTGTGGCTGAAGGGCTTCTGGCCAGAGTGGCCCCTTGGGTGCCGTGGAGGGCACAGCGCCCTGGCCGCAGCCGTGGGCCTTCCTGCGGGCATCAGTGCTGCGGGGCTCCAAGGTGGGTGCTGGGCGGAGACCCTCCCGCACCCTCGCACCCGTGAACCAGGGCCTCGCCGGGCAGGAGACGTCCCTGAAGCTCTTGCCGCACGACCCGCACGCGTGGACGCGCTCCCATTGTCCTCATGGGGAGCAGGGTTCGGACCAACACCCCCTCCCCTTGGCTCCCCGTTCCGGGCCTCTCTGGGCACCTCCCACTTGGGAGAGCATCCAGCACGTTCTGTATAACTGTCCCTCCCGGGGAAGGAACTTTTCAAGGCTCCCCAGCCTGCCCTCCCGTCCGAAGGCTACTCTACAGACCGGGTCAGACGCTCGTCCCTTGGGAATCTTCCAAACGCTGCTCTTGGAGGCTCCACAGCTCGAAGGATTTTCAGCTCAGTAGTCACCTGCTTACCTGGTACGCACGGGAGGGACCTGGAACAAAGAGAAAGGGTTTCTGCTCCCTTGGGCGGGGAGAGTCCTGCCCCGGTGTGCACCAAGGCCGCTGCCCGCCCCCGTGCCCGCCTGCCCCAGCCTTCCTGCCCCCGGCACGTCCTACCTGTGAGCCGGTTGTCCCTCCAGCTTCTGTTGACACTTGGAGCAGGTGCTCCTGCTACCCTCTGCCAGGTCCCCACCCGCCTCCGCCTTCAGCCAGGGCGCCCCTCCCAGCGCCCACCGCGTCTCATTGCCTTCCCCGGGGCTCTGCGCCGCGCACCCCAGGAGTGCCGTCTGGAGTTTGTGCCAGGACGGGAGGGCAGCCACGTCCTTTCCTTTATGGGAAATTCCCAGTCAAGCACCTGCAGCTGTACCCCTCACGCTGCCTTCTCCTTCCTCCCTCCTGCGTGCTGAGCTGCCACCTTCCAGGTGTCCCCCTGCACCCCAGGCTCGCAGGCCCTGCTCTCAGGGAGCCCAAACCACGTGGCTGGTACCAGCGTGACCGGGGCCGGCTCTCGGGAGGGGTTTCGGGAATGTGTCCCTGAGTGCCACCGCGGCTCGGTGCGGGGATGGGGGAGACCCTGGGCCACAGCACCCCGAGGCCACGGCTCGCTGGCCGCTCTCACACCCGTGCTGTGGGGGCCAAAAGCATTCGCCAGGACCACAGGTCCGCCGGCCTTGGCAGACGCCTGCAGGCCCCGGGGAGCGTGCCTGGGTCAGGGCCACCAGCCGGTGCCCAGGGAGGCCGCGCAGGCCAAGGCCTCTGTAGCCGGGCCTCAGGCCTCGGTGCTGCAGCCGCAGAGACCACTCAGCCGACAGCGGGACCCAGAAAGGCCGGGCCGGTCAGGGCCGCGGAGGGAAGGAGCAGGATTCCAGGACCCGGGATGGGGATGTTGGGGTGCATGTGCTTGAGGCCCTGAACCCCCTCCCCTGCTGGAGGAGGGCAGCCTTCCCTGGCCCCACCTGAGGCAGATGTAAGGAGAAGCCTGTCTGCTTCAAGCTCCTCCCTGCTCCCCCACCCCCCACTGCCTGCAGCGGTCACTAAGCCCGGGCTGGGTGGGGGGCACAGGTGGGGGGCACAGTCCCTGCCCCAGGAGGAAGGAGCTTCGGCACCAAACAGCAGGGCCTGGCTGTGTGCCCAGCAGGGGCTGGGGACCTGTGGGAGGGGGCAAAGCAGGAGACAGGCGAGGAGCAGGGCGAGGAGGAGCTCTGGTCAGTGCGCTGTGGGGTGGAGAGGGCAGAGCAGAGCCTTCTCTACCAGGCCAGGGAACTGCTCTCGGGGCGCTGGCCTCCAGGCCTCACCCACAGTCCCAGGCATGAAGCCAGAGCAGCCGCTGTATCTGCAGGGCTCAGAGGTCTGTGGAGCTGCGGGTACCGGACCTGGGTCCTTGGGGGCAGGTGCAGCGTGGATGCCGGGCTGCGCCTGTCCCAGCAGCCGCCTTCACCATGCACTCCCCCGGCCCCCGCCCAGGAGTGTTCTCCTTGGCATCCAGCGTAGACGAGTCTGCAGGGCTGGGGGTCAGCTCGGAGCCCCAAGGGACAGGCTGCCCAAGGTCGATCCCGCTGTGCCTTGTGCCGGCTGGACAGCGCAGGTTTCCTTGCCCAAAACCCTGTCTTCTAGCAACATCCCCCAATGGGAAAGACTTCGATGCACAGCACACCTCAGCTGCCAGGCTGGAAGGTGGGCAGCTGCCCTTCCCTGGGAACTGGGCTCAGGCATTGGCACGAGAGGCCTCTCCCTTCCTGTGGAACTGCTGTCATGACAAGGGCACTGAGCGGATGCCAGCTCCTGTTCATTCCTCCCAACAACCCTGGGAGGTGCATTCACAGATCGGGCACTAAGACCCAGAGAGGGTGAGTAATTTGCTCAGGGCCACACAGTGGGAGAGGAGGTGGCAGAGCTGATCTGAGCCCTGACCTAGGCCTCCACCCCCACAGAGGCTCTCCAGGAGAGGCACCCCAGAGGCTGGCAGGGAGGTGGGTAGATAGCCGGGGGCACCACTGCCGGGCTGGCCAGCAGCCATCCACAGCCAGCAGCCCTCCCCCGCCTCAGCCCCTGCCCCTGGTTCGAAAGAGGCTGTCTGGGTCCAGGCTCCGGCAGACCTGGAAGCCAGCGCTACCCCGTCTGGGCATTCTGCTCCTTGCAGTGGAGGCGCCGTCGCCAAAGCCTGCGTCCCAGGAGGTAAGGGGGAGAGACTGGGCGGGATTTATAAAGCAGATGGCTTAGTGCTGGGCTCCAAGGTCCCCCAAGCCTGTGGCTACCACCATGGTCGCTGGGGTATGGTGGCCCTGACCTTTGCCCTCCTTGCTAAAGATGCCGAGTGTGTAGCTAACATGCACGTGCCTGATGACCCAAGGAGGCTCCCGGTGCCTCACTCACCCGAGCATGCATCTCCCGGGGTCCCTCCATCCTCAGCCCCCGCAGGGCCAAGCCCCAGGGCTCCTTTCCTTGCTCTAGGTGAGAGATCAGGTCTGGCTTGGACCCTGGAAACTCTGTCCAAAAGGAAGAGGGGGACCGAGGAGGCTGGTGCTAGGACCCTCAGCTTCCCATCTGCCCCAGGGTGGCCCTGGGGAGCCCGGAGGGGGCAGGATGACAGCTCAGAGACAAGGAATCTCCCCAAGAGGCAGGGGGCAGGGGGCGGGGAGAAAGGCAGGGAGAAGGCCCAGGCCAAGGCCAAGGGCATGTCACGGCCATGGAGGTTAGGGGCTGGGACAGCCCTGGGAGAGGCCCTGTCCTGGCCCAGGGAGGTGACCCCTAAGACCCAACCTGTCCCTGGGGCCAAAAGCAAGAAGGGCCTGGCCTGGTCTGCAGCTCGGGCCCCCCTGGACCCCCACTGAGCTCTGAGTGGGGGCTGCGGAGGAGGGAAGGCCTGGGTCTGAGACCCCTCTTCCAGCGAGCCAGGATCCCCTAGGTCTCCGGCGTCACGTCCCTGAACCAAGCCCTCTGCTGGGGTCCAGGCATGTCCCCCTCTTCCTGGGTGAAGTGCAGGCCACTCTCTGGAAGGTCAGCGAGACGCCTGCCCTTCAAAAGTGGACTCCTGCTGCCCACGGGGTCACCCTCGTGGGGTGGGTGGAGGACAGTGAGGGAAGGGGCGTCCATCCCAGATGGCCTGCCTTCCAGGACACCCCAATGACAAGGGAACCTGCCCCTCAACCCAGCCTGTCCGGGCTGACCTCACTTCATGGCACCCCCTAACGTGCCCCCACTGTCTTCTTCGGCAAATGCCGCCGCTCCCCACTCCCCGGGAGGTCCCAGGGAGGGCCAAGGGA
Source organism: Bradypus variegatus (assembly GCA_004027775.1). Taxonomy (NCBI): domain Eukaryota; kingdom Metazoa; phylum Chordata; class Mammalia; order Pilosa; family Bradypodidae; genus Bradypus; species Bradypus variegatus. The sequence continues at coordinate 16,825 of PVKY010001268.1, forward strand.
AGCCAGGGCATCTGCTCCTCGGCTGCGTGGACCGTGAGGCAGGACAGGGGCCAAGGCCACCTTCGTGCCACCCCCAGCTCTGGCTCCCTCCCGTCTGGGTGGGCTGTGGGGAGGCGCGGGGGGGGCCCATCTGCAACCTGCTGACCTCCGTGGGCCCCCTACAGCGACAGAAGCAGAGCTGCCCAGAGTCCCCGCCAGGCCGCGGGAAGGGGCAGGGGCCGTGCGCACGCTGGGGGCAGCCCGGACCGCGCAGCTGAGGGCCCTGGGCCCGCCCTGCTCACTGGCCTCGCGGACGGCGGCTACCTTCTCCGAAGAAAGGAGCTGGGCCCGGGGCCCTCTGTCAGAGAGCAAGGCTGGTCCTCGTGTCCCGGATTTCGTTGCTGTCAGCTTCTGATTCCAGTGGCTTTCTCTCTGAGTGTCTGTGGGTCCTCTCTTAGCATCTCTGGGGCATTTCTCTCTCTAAGCTCTCTCCAAATGTCTCTGCCTTTTATTCTCTCATAAAGAACTCCAATAAAGAAAGATTAAGACCCACCTTGAAGCGGGGGGGGGGTGTCACATTTAAACGGAAACAACCTAACCAAAAGTTCCCACCCACAACAGGTCTGCACCCACAGGGATGGACTAAAAGAACATGGCCTTTCCTGGGGACACAACAGCACAAAACTAACTCAACACTGTATTGTAGTCCATTAAGTGTGCAGTAGCATTACGTCTAAAAAAACTGCACATGCCTGAATTAAAAAATACTTTCTTGCTAAAAATGCTAGCCAGCATCTGCGCTTTCAGCGAATTGTGACCTTTTTGCAGGTGGAGGTCTCGCCCCCATGTCAGCTGCTGACTGGGGGTGGTGGTTGCCGAAGGCTGGGGTGGCCGTGGCGAGTTCTTAAAAAAAGACAATGAGGAAGTTTGCTGCATCGGTCGACTCTTCCTTTCATGAAAGATTTCTCTTGTGGAGCTGTTTTATAGCATTTACCCACAGTAGAATTTCTTTCAAAATTGGAGCCAGACTTCTCAAACCCTGCCACTGTTTATCAACTAAGTTTATGTAATATTCCAACTCCTTTGCTGTCTTTTCAGCATTGCTCACAGCATCTTCACCAGGAGTGGATTCCATCGCAAGAAACCATTTTCTTTGTTCATCCATAAGAAGCAACTCTTCATTCAAGTTTTATCACAAGATTGTGGCAATTCAGTCACATCTTCAGGCCCCACTTCTAATTCTGGTTCTCTTGCTGTTTCCACCACATCTGTAGTTACTTCCTCCACTAAAGTCTTGAACCCCTCATAGTCATCCATGACGGCTGGAATGTACTTCTTCCAACCTCCTGTTCATGTGGATATTTTGACCTCCTCCCATGAATTCCGAATGTTCTTAATGGCATGTAGAGTGGTGAGTCCTTTCCAGAAGGTTTTCAATTTACTTTGCCCAGATCCATCCAAGGAATCTCTATTCATGGCAGCTATAGCTTTATGAAATGTGTTTCTTCAATAATACGACTTGAAAGCTGAAATGACTCCTTGATCCGTGGGCTGTGGAATGGGTGTTGCGTTAGAGGCACGAAAACAACATTCATCTCATTTTCCTCCTCATCAGAGCTGTTGGGTGACCAGATGCCTTGTCAGCAAGCAGTCATATTCTGAAAGGAGTCTTTTCTCTGAGCAGTAAGTCTCAGCAGTGGACTTGAAATGCTCAGTAAACCAGGTTATAAACATGTGCCGTCATTTAGGCCTTGTTGTTCCATTTCTAGAGCACAGACAGAGTAGTTTCCCATCACTCTTAAGGGCCCTGGGATCCTTGGAACGGTGAACGAGCATCGGCTTCAGCTCCCAGTCACCTGATGTGTGTCCCTGGCGAGAGTCAGTCTGTCCTTTGAAGGTTTAAAGCCAGGCACTGACTTGTATTACAAGGCTGTTTTGTCTGCTTTGCAAACCTGTGTAATGTAGCCGCCTTCATCGATTACCTTCGCTAGGTCTAGACAACTTGCTGCAGCGTCTACAGCAGCTTTGCAGCTTCACCTTGCACTTCTGTATTTTGAAGTTGGCTTTTTCCTTAAACCTCATGAACCAACATTTGCTAACTTCAAACTTTTCTTCTGCAGCTTCCTCACCTCTCTCAGTCTTCACAGAATTGAAGCGAGTTTGGGCCTTGCTCTGGATTTGGCTTTGGCTTAAGGGAATGGTTGTCACTGGTTTGATCTTTGATCTAGACCAATAAAACTTTCTCCATCTCAGCAATAAGGCTGTTTTGCTTTCATATCATTTTTTAAAAACACAATTTTATTGAAATGTATTCACATACCCTACAATCATCCATGGTATACAATCAACTGTTCACAGTACGATCATACAGTTATGCTTTCATCACCATAATCTATTTCTGAACATTTTCCTTACATCAGAAAGAATCAGAATCAGAATAAAAAATAAAAGTGAAAAAAGAAACACCATCCTACCCTATTTGTCATTTGGTTTTTATCCCCGTCTTTCTACTCATCCATCCATACACTAGATAAAGGGGGTGCGATCTACAAGGTTTTCACAGTCACACTATCACCCCTTGTAAGCTACATTATTATATAATCATCTTCAGGAGTCCAGACTGCTGGGTTGGAGTTTGGTAGTTTCAGGTATTTAAAACCTAAGAGGTGTTATCTATATAGTGCATAAGAATGTCCACCAGAGTGACCTCTCGACTCCATTTGAACTTCATATCATTTTTGTGTTCACTGGAGCAGCACTTTTAATCTCTTTCAAGAGCTTTTCCTTTGCATTCAGAACTTGGTTAACAGTTTGGTTCAAGAGACCCAGCTTTACTGTCTCAGCTCTTGGCCTGCCTTCCCCACTAAGCTTAATCATTTCCAGCATTTGATTTAAAGACCGAGTCTTCCTTTCACTTCAACACTGAGAGGGCATTGCAGGGTTATCAGCTGGCCTAACTGTAATATCTTTGTGTCTCAGGGAATAGGGTGGCCCTAGGAGAGGGAAGGAGATGGGAACAGCTGGCTGGTGGAGCAGTCAGAACACACACATTTATTGATTAAGTTTGCTGTCTGTGGTGGTTTGAAGCTTTGTGTACTCCAGTAAAACGTACTCAAATCTAATCCATTTCTGTGGGGGTGAACCCATTGTCAGTTGGCTATTGCGATGAGCCTACTTCAGTTAAGATGTGACCTGCCTCATTCAGGATGGGCCTTAACCCTCTTACTGGAGTCCTTCCTAAACAGAATGAAGGGGGGGGAGGGAGAGAGAGAGGGAGGGAGACAGTGCGCCCCCCATTAGAACAAGAAGGTGAAAGTAAGGAAACTCTGAAGAGAAGGGAGAGACCAGGAGATGCCACCATGTGCCTTGCCATGTTGCAAAGGAGCCAAGGATCATTTGGGGAAGAAAGCATTGTCTTGATGATGCCTTGATTTGGATATTTTCATGGCCTCAAAACTGTAAGCTTGTAAGCTAATAAGTTTCCATTCTTTAAGCCAAAACCATTTCTTGGTACCTGTTTTGAGCAGCCTAGGAAAATGGGATTGAGAACATCTTGACCAAATGGGGGGATGCAAAATGAAATGAAATAAAGTCTTACTGGCTGAGAGATTTCAAAGAACAAAGTGGTCACCCCAATGCTTGGGAATGTTAAAACCCTCACACAGTGTTTGCAGAGAGTAGGAACATTGAGTAAGCCCTTGGAAAGGGGGGGACTGCTGCTTTCTCAAGCCCTGAGGATAAAAAGTCATTATATAAATGACTTCCAGACTTTAAAATCTGATGGAATTTGTCCTGAGAGTTTCAGGAACTGTTTTGGTTCCATGACCCCTGTTTTCCTTTCAGTTTCTCCCTATGGCAATGGGAACATTTATCCTATGACTGTCCCTCCTTTGTATATTGGCAGTAGATAACTTGTTTTGAGTTTCAGAGGTTCACAGCCACAGGAGAATTTTGCCTTAGGACAAACTACATCTGTAACTGATTTTGATAAGACTTTGTATTTAATATTGTTACTGAAAGGATTTAAGGCTTTTGTGATATTATGATAGAATGAATGTATTTTCCATATGGAAAGAACATGTCTTTTTGGGGTTCAGAGGGTGGAATGTGCTGGTTGGAATCTGTTAATGTACCGCATAAAAACTATGTTCTTTTAATCCACTCTTGTGGGGCAGGTCTATTGTAGGTGGGAACTTTGATTAGATTGTTTCCATGGAGATGTGACCCCCCCCATTCAATGTGGATTCTAGTCCTTTACAGGAGTTCTTTAAGATAGCATAGGAGAGGGGAAGCTGAGAGAAGCTGAGAGAGGCATTTTGGAGAGAAGCTAAGATATGTAATCCAGAGTTTGCCCCCAGGAGAAGCAAGGAGGACCCACAGGGACTGAGAGAAGCTAAGAGAGACAGAAGCCTAGAGACATTTTGGAGAAAGCCATTTTGGAACCAGAATTAGGAGAAGAAGGTCCAGCAGACATCATCATGTGCCTTCCCACGTGACAGAGGAACCTGGATGCCAGCAGCCTTTCTTCAGAGAAGGTATCATCCTGTTGATGCCTTAATTGGGACATTTTCATGGGCTTACTGTGAAAAAACAAGCACTATTCCTAAAAGGAATAAATGCTCACCCAATTGTGGAGAAGAAAACAATTTATTCACAATCTTGCAAGAATGGGCACCCAACCAGTATGTGGGGGGTTGGTGCACAGAACAATAGACCCAGCAGTGTTTATTCCCTAGGCCTAACTGCAAGTCCCTCCCCTGTTTCTCCAGTGGCTGATACTCCAGAGGTTACATTTTATTCGACAAGCCTAACTAGCCTGCACAAATTTGAAACATGCAGCCCACCTACATTGGAAACATTTGAAAAAGTCTCCTGGGCAAACTTGGAACATTTGAAACAAGTCTCCACCCCCCTTTCCTTTGTTCTTTAACTGCAGAGCCAGTCTGAGCTAGTTTGGTAACAATTTATGAAGCTATTTTAGGAACCTCTACCCCTGAGTCTCCTCCACCTTGAAGGATAGTGGGTGGATAAACAGGAGGACTAGCCCCAATTACAGCTTGGTTTATTGACCCTCTGCCACTCCCCTGAGCTGCCCCCACCCTGTGTGAAAGGTAAACTTAATCTAATTCTCACATTACAACTGTAAATTTGTGAACTATTAAACCTCTTTTGTAAAAGACAATCCATTTCTGACATATTGCATTATGGCAGCTTTAGCAAACCAGAGCATGTACTATCCATTCGTCTGAAACTCTAGGACAGGCAGCAGGAAGCTGTGATGATAGGAAGGTCAGTGGTTGCCTGGGGCTGGGGAGGAGCGGGGAGGACTGTGACCTGGCAGCATGGGACACCTTGGGGTGATGGAAATACCCTCTATCTTGCTTGCAGAGGTCTTAGTGGACTGTGTACATTTGCCAAAAATCTTCAAACTGTACTCATAAAATGGGTGAATTTGTACATAAATTCTACCACAGTAAATCTGTTGAAAATACATTTGGAGACTTCCAGGAAGATGGTGGAGTAGGTGAGGTGGAACAGGCTTCTCCTCCATGAAAGAAACTAGAGAGGGGCTGCAGGATGCCCAGGACCATGGTTTCGGGGTGTGACCTATGGTACATGGAGGGGACATGGACAAAAACGCAGACAGATGGCACCTCGGGGATGGGGTGAGTTTGTTTGGCCAGGGCTGCCTCCCAGGGCAGCAGCAAGAAAGCCACTGGGCAGGGGAGTGAGCAGTGGCTCTCCACTCCTGTGCACCTCCCTTGGCAGTTAGCTGGGGGGTGATCCACATGGCCAGGCACTCCCACGAGGGAAGCCGGGGGCAGCATTTACTCTCCCCCCATGGAAGCCTGGGGGTGCATCGGCAAGAAGCCAAGATAGGAGAGGGCACCATACCCGTGATCAGGAGCCCCCACACACCCCAGAAGCTCGCGGGCACACAGCATGGCAGGGAGCCGGGCAAGTTTGATCTGGAGGGTGCCCTTGAGGGGACTCCCTGCCTAACTGTTCAGGGCCCTCATCACGGCCCCGGGGCAGGCAGTCCTGGTGCACATGGAGAACTGGTGCATTGACTGGTTCCTTACCTGGTCTGGACTCACCCCAGCACACAGGAGATGTATGGGGAAGGCTGGCATAAGAGTCAAAGGTGGCGCAAGAGTGCTATGTGCTGGTAGAACAGGGAAACTGCACTCCAGCAAGGTGTATCTCTCTCAAATTATATATAAATGTTCAAATAATACTGCATTTCCCAAAATGACCTTATCAATGCAAACAAACACACTGAAGCCAACAGAAATTTACAAAACACATGAAGAATCTATAAGATATGGACAAGTCAAATGAACAAATTAAAAAAGCAGAAGCGACACAACAGTTGGAGCGAGTAAGTAAAGAGGTGCAAACACATCTCCAAAACAACCTCAGCAAGATGGATAAAGATATAAAAGAAACGAAGAAGACTCCAGAAGAGCATAAGGAAGAATTTGAAAAAGTAAATTAAAAAATAACAGATCTTTGGAAATAAAAGACACTGTGGATCAAATTGAAAATAAATCAGAGACACACAACAGCAGATTTGAAGAGGCAGAAGAAAGGATAGATGAACTAGAAGACAAGGTGATTGAATGTGAACACAAAGAAGAACAAATGGTGAAAAAATAAAAAAATTTGAGATGGATCTCAGAGAAACGATGGACAACATTAAGCAAACAAATATAAGACTCATTGGTGTCTTAGAAGGAGAAGAGAAGGGTAAAGGGTTAGGAAGAGTGTTTCAAGACATAGTTGGGGAAAACTTCCCAATCCTTCTAAACAACATCAATGTGCAAATTAAAGATGTCCAACAAACTCCAAATAGAGTAAATCCAAATAAACCCACAAGTATATACTATTTAGATCATCAAATACTGAAGAGAAGGAGAAAGTTCTGAAAGCAGCAAAAGAAAAGTGATTCATCACATACAAGGGAAACAACATAAGACTAAGAACTGACTATTAAGCAGACACCATGGAGGCAAGAAGTCAGTGGTGTGACATATTTAAGATTCTTAAAGAGAAAAATTGCCAGCCAAGAATTCTTTATCCAGCAAACCTCTCCTTCAAAATTGAAGGAGAGTTTAAAATTTTCACAGACAAACAAATGCTGAGAGAATTTGTTAACAAGAGACCTGCCTTGCAAGAAATACTAAAGGGAGATCAACTAACTGAGGAAAAAAAAAAAGAAAGGAGAGGTCTGGAGAAGAGCACAGAACTGAAAAGTATTAGTCAGGGTAACCTAAAGGGAAAAAAAGAGAGAGGAGGGGAATAGATCTGACAACTACAAACCAAAGGATAAGATGGCTGGTTCAGGAACTCCCTTCACAGTAATAACTTTGAACGTAAATGGATTAAAATCTCCAATTAAAAGATATAGACTGGTAGAATGAATTTAAAAAGTATGACCCACAGATATGCTGTTTACAAGAAACTCATTTAGATCCTGCAACAAAGAGACTGAAAGTGAAAGTATGGAAAAAATATTCTACACAAGTTTCAACCAAGAGAAAGTTGGGGTAGCCATAGTAATATCAACAAAATAGCCTTTAAATGCAAAGAAGTCATAAGAGACAAAGGACAGTATGTATTCATAAAAGGGACTATTCCCCAAGAAGAAATAACAATCATAAATGTTTAGGCACCAAGTCAAGGCGCTCCAAAATATATGATACCAACATTGGCTAAACTGAAGGTACCAATAGACACATCTACAATAATAGTGGGAGACTTCACTACACCACTCTCTTCTGTAGAGAGAACAACCAGACAGGACCAATAAGGAAATTGAGAACCAACACAATAGGATCAATGAATTAGACTTAACAGACATATATGGATCATTACATCCCAAAGTACCAGGATATGCATTCTTCTCTAGTCCCCATAGAGTGTTCTTCAGGATAGATCATATGTTGGGGCATAAAACAAGTCTTAATGAAATTAAAAAGATTGAAATCATTCAAGGCACATTCTCTGAACAGAATAGAAAGCAACTAGAAATCAGTAAACCACCAAAAAAAACCAAACCGTATCTTTCACAAATATATGGAGTTTAAACAACACACTCCTAAACAATCAGTGGGTCAAAGAAGAAATTGCAAGAGAAATAGGTAAATATCCGGAGACAAATGAAAATGAGAACACACATACCAAAACCTATGATATGCAGTGAAGGCAGTGCTGACAGGGAAATTTATAGCTCTAAATGCATATATCAAAAAGCAAGAAAGAGCTAAAACCAAAGACCTAGCTGAGCAACTGAAGAGGCTAGAGAATGACCAGCAAGCTAACCCTAAAGCAGGTAGAAGAAAAGAAGTAACAAAGGTTAAAGCAGAAATAAATGAACTGGGGAACAAAAACAATCAAGAGAATAAATAAAACAAAAAGTTGGTTCTTTGAGAAGATCAACAAGATTGACAGACCCTTAACAAGACTGACGAAAGAGAGAAGATCCAAATAAACAGAATCAGAAATGAGGAGATATCTGTAAATATAAGATTTTATGAAAGTTTCTCACACAAATGTAGGTATGCACGAGTCCAAATTCCCTAGGGCAGGCAGCAAACTGGTAACTCCAATGAAGATGTTTGATGAACTCCTCAAGAAATGAATTGGCAATTTCGATGAACTCAGGAAATGCTTCACTGGTCAGCCAAAGAAGTGAAGGTTGTCTGTCTGTCTCGCTTAAAAGTCTTCAACTGATTGGATTAAATCCAGCTGGCTGCATTCTCTCTTTGTGGAAGACACGCCCTTCACTGACGTCATCAGTCACAGCTGCAGCCAATTGCCTGATGATTTAACAAACCAGCCTTCTGGTCTATTAACCAGCCACAGATGTCCTTGCAGTGACAGGACAGAGCTTGCTTGACCAGACACCTGGGCACCATCACCTGGCCGAGTTGACACAGGAACCCAACCATCACAATTGGTATATGAGAAAAATCTACCCATTGCATACTAGGGACTATAATTAATTAATAGGAATCCCTTGCTAATGCTACGTAAAATACCAGGGACAAATAATTAAGGGCAGATAAATTTCCAATTACAGTTTATAAGGTAGCTATGGGGTGTTTTGGGTCATGAGAATTGTTTAAAATGGAGAGTGATGAGGATTGTACAACTAAGTGACGATAAGGTGAGATATGGGTGGATTATCATGGACGGAACATATGCTATGGGAACTTAGGAATCCCCTATTTATAAGAGGCTTGCTCTGGTGAAATAATGATTGTAAAGGAGACACTAAGCTTAGGAGTCACCTCCAGAGAACTTCTTTTGTTGTTCAAATGTGGACTTTCTTTCTCTAAGCCCAAGTCTGAAAATAAATTTACCACCATCCCCTCAATGTGGGACAGGACCCCCCAGATGAGTGAGTCTCCTTGGTCTCATGGGACATGGATAGTAGGAATAAGGCTGACCCTGGCATCGAGGAGTTGAGAAAGACTTTTTGACCAAAAGGGGGAAAGGAAAGGCAACCAAATAAGGTTTTTTGGCTAAGAGGTTTCCAGTAGAGACAGGAGGCTGTCCTGGAGGTTGCTCCTACGCGAGCTTCAGCTAGGTATGCAACATGACCACAGTATGATAAGCCCAAGTCAACAGCAGTTGCAAAAACCCAAAGAGAACCCACATCCCTACCTGAGACTCTATGTAAGTTTCACTCACCAAGTTTATTAGTCAGAAACTTAAATCCTCCGGAGAGCTCCTATGCCAGCTAAGACCCCAAACCCAGAGGAAACAGCCTGTTCAAGAACATCAACCAGATGTGTCCCCTTTTCCCATAATGTCGACCCCCTTTTCAATATGAACAAGTCAGGGTGGTCACTGCCCAGACATCCCTGGAGACTGGGAAAGTGACTAAACTAATAGGAAGGGTTAGAAATAGATAAGATGGAATTTACCAAAGGATTATGAATATTGAATCTGTATGTAATTTTCTTTTCCTTAGTTGCTGGGGTATTGGAATAGCAAGAAGGAGAGAACTGAAACGGTGGAACTCTGAGCCACAACAGTCTCGGAAATCTGCTCTATAGCTACTTTATAAACAGTAATTGGAAATTTATCATCTTTTGGTATATATGTTATATTTCACAATAAGGAAATAACTGAAACTATGGTTGTAACTCAACATTTTTGGAAATTTCCTATATAACTACTTGTTAAATTGTAGTTGGAAAGATATTTCCTTTTTGCCTATATGTTATATCTCACAGTAAGGAAATAACTGAAACTGTGGAACTATAACCCATAATATTCTTTGAAATTTGCTCTCCAACTACTTGTTAAGCTGTTCTTGGAAAGTTATCATTTCTGTGTATAGCATATGGGCTCTATTCCACAAAAATACGATTTAAAAAATGTGCAGAACCATGGTGTGGCCATAGCTTTCTCCTGCCAGAGATAAGGATCCCGGTTCCTTCATGAGCCTTACAGGATTCCCCAGATCCTCCCATGCTCCCCACAGCCTCCCTCCCTGGTCCTTCTCGGGATATGCCCCTGCTGAGCTCCTGGGCACACGGCACACGCTCCTCTCTCATCCTCAGGAGGGCCAAGATCTCCACCCACCCGGTGCCCATCCTCCGGGATGCCCCCTGCCCCATTTGGTGGAGGTCACCATGGTGACAGATTCCACGATGCCACAGGAACGCCCTGAGCCACCCCCTCGGGACTGGCCAGGACTGGACTTCAACAAGCCCGTGGTCACCTCCTGTGGGGAACCAAGTCTTTCATGTTACTTAGACCGGATCTAGGGTGGCGACCTGGAATGCTGGGCCGCAGGCACGCCCTGTAGAGATATGTGTCTTGTGACTATGAGGACAGCGTTAACCCTTGTCCTGGGCCTAGATTATCCCTTCTGATATGCAAACAGGATGTAAACCTAGATTATCCCTTCTGATAGGCATATCCTTTCTTATCTCCTGAAACAAATAAATACCTGGAGCAAAGGTGCACTAGTATCCACTTAGCACACGATGCAGTGTGTCCCCTGCTCCCTTAACTCTTAACCTCGTGTCTGTGTCTCATTCCTGCACCGCCCTGTCAGCAATACCCTCCCGGACTGACCCTGCAAGAACCGGGTAAGGCACGTGGGGGTGAGCGCGTTACCAGGGGCAGAAGGCGGAGGGTCCCGGGCACGGTGAGGGTGCCGGCTGCAGGTGCCCGGCCCTGCTGTGAGCTCTGCTCCCCGACCTTCCAGCCGGGACATTGTGCACGAGCCCCTCACACTCCCCGAGCTGCACCTCGTCTGTGAAATGAGGACGGCGGCTCCTGACCGAGCCCGACTCCACCCCAGGCCTACGACCCTCCACACGCTCAGCGCAGGGCCGGGGGCACAGCGACACGGGACCGAAGCAGATCCATGGTCCCTGTTAGCTCCAGAGCCGTTCAAGGATCCACACAACGCAGCGAGTCATGGTTTAGAGAGTTTAAGGTTTATTAGAGGAAGAAAGCAGAAGAAAGCAGGTGGGAGCCATCAGAAAAGAAAGAAAGGAAAAATGGCTCCGGCCTTCTTTCTGAGAGCAGCATTTTTTAAAGGAAAAACCCGCGTTGGGCACTGGGGGGAAGGGTCCTGCTGAGTGTGTTCTGGGCTTCAGTTGGGCGAGTGCCTATTAGTTTCTGCTGAGTGGTTACTACGGTTTTAACATACTCATCTTTGATATGCACTGTATTATCTGTGTGGAGGAAGCAGGCCTTTTGGCTTGTTTATCTGGTCTTGCCTTGTCCGCCCCCTGAGGTCTGGGCGCCACTGTGACTGGGATTTCTAAAACAGCCTCAACCCTTAGTCTATGGCCCACCTGGTATCTATGGGATAAGCTGCAGGGCCCCTGGATCAGACATTCCTTCTACCTGTTAGACTCTTTTTTCTGGGGTCTGACAGTCCCGGGCTCCGGAGGAGGTGAGAATGGAGAGTGACAGCCAGGTGGGGAGGGGTCCTGACTGGGGTGAAGAAATGTTTTGGATGGTACTGATGATGTTTGCACAGCATGGTAATGTACCCCAGACACTGATATGCACACTTCAAAAGGGTAACAATAACAAAAAAATTTAATTTGTATGTTAAAACTAAAAAATAAAATATGAAGTAAGATGGAGAGAGAGCAGCCTCTGGCTGGAACAAGGGAGCTGGAGCTTCTTGGGGTTCCTGGGGGGCCTGGGCCCCTCAGTGGCCTCTCACTGGGCTGGAGATGCTCTCCCTGGCGAGGGCTCCCTGCCGGAGGGGGGACTGGCCGTGCACCCAGGGCAGTTTCTGGCCGTGGTCCTGTCATGGGCTCCAGCTCTGGAGCTGCCTCCAGATTCACAGCAGGTGGCAGCTCTAGAGTTGACCCTCGAGCCTCCAGTGCACCTGGACCCGGCTCCAGAGCTTGGGCACAGCCGGAGGGGCTCTGGCTCTGGGGATCTTGCTCTGGTGTTGGTGGGAGAGAAAGACGTGGAGCCGACAGAGCAGGTGGCGCGGGGCTGGTCTCCTCCGTGTCCTCAGGTGTCACGTTATCAGCCTGGGTGGGAGGAGGAGGGACAGGTGGTCAGTGGCTCCACCAGGACCACCAGGAGGTTCGAGGCAGGAGCTCCGACCTGGAAATCCCAAGTCCTCAGGGACTGTGGTTGGAGGTAGGACATGGGTGTCTCTAGCAGAAGAGTCTGGGCTTACAAGGAGAAATTATGGTGGGGCAATAATTTAAATGTTACTACCTTCAGGTTATTTTGTTGCCTGAGTAATAATAGCACCTCCCTTACAAACAGACTATAATAAGAGCATTATCCCCTGAGTCCTCACAAAACCATCTCATTCTAGAGAGGAGAAAAGAAAGGCTTAGCGAGGGCACGTGACTGCGGGAAGACACAGGTCACACCCAGAACCGTCCCTGGTGGCTGTGAGATATTCCCCGTGCCGCCTGAGGCTGGTCAGCCCCTGCAAGGCAGGGGAGTCCCCTGAACCCCCCACCCCCACCCCATTAGCGACACTGCACAGGGAGACCAGCCCTGGATCCTGTATTTCATTTCAAAGCCGTCGAGTTTCTCTTCTCTCTTTTGTATTACAGGGACTTTCGAGAACCTGAGGCTGCTGTGATCCCAGATCCTGTAACGAGGCAAATGCCTGGAGATTCCGGGGCAGGAGAAAGTCCCTGGACGTCAAAGGACATAAGTTGATTACTCAGAGAAGAGAAATTCTGTACGGCCTTTAATGATCAGAAATGTGGAATAATTTCTCAGTGAGGCAATTGCAAATTAAAACAATGAGATTTTGTCTTGCTGACACCAGAGGGACAAAGGTTAGCGAGGCAGATCCTATACATGGTCAGCGGGTGGCGGGGGCAGCCCCTGTGTTCACCTGCTCTGGGACCCTCGGCTGCTCCAAGCAATCCGGCCCCAGCTATGCACCACCTGCGGCCTCTCCGGCCCACCCCTGGAGTCGGTTCTGGGTGGGCAGGAACATGAGGGTGTTTAGGGGACGAGATGTGCCCTGCAGCCCTGTTGAAAGGGCAGGTAGGTGGAATAACCAAGGCAGTGCCACGGACTCAAAGGACATGGGATCTCTACAGATGTCCCTTTTCTGATATTCCAGGAAACGTCGCACCTGGAGAAGCCTGGGTTGGTGGGGATGGGGGTGGCGTCCGGATCCCTCTGGGAGTGGGTGTGTGCATCCCACAGGGAATTCCTAGGAAGGATCCTATTGGACTGCCTGGGCAGGGTCTGGGTCCCGGAGCCCCCAGCTGTCTTGGGACCTGGGTGTGCCCCCTCTGCTCCCGCCTCACCTCCCTCCTGCTCTGGGCCCTGTTGGTGGTGTGGGCCTCTGGCCCCGTGGTCAGGGGTGGGGTATAGAAGTCCCGTCATCCAGCTCTGTCTCATCCGTGCAGCTCTGTGAAGACAAGAACATCAGCTGGGCTGGGGGGAAAGGAGGGGACAGCTCCACGGCTCCGGATCAACACCCGGGCAGGTGGGCGCCACCCCTGGCTCCCCCATTCTCGCCCTGCCAGCTGTGACCTGGATGGGAACATGACAAGACCCCAGGGGTCTACCTTGACCCCCTGTCCCTGCCCAGGGTCTGGCCCCGCCCCTGCCCCTCCCCTGACACACCCACCCTGGGGTGCTGGGGCTGCCCAGGCAGGATCCCTGGGTGGGCCTGGCCGGCATCCCCCATCCGGGACCCCGAGGCCTTGGCTTCCTCTGGCTGAAAGGCCAGATCCTGCCAGGTGACGGCTGAGCCAGTGCCCACAGCGATAGGTGAGGCCCTCGCCATGGGCTTTCTCGCGGCTCCGGCCTCGGGACGCAGGGAGACAACACGAGGACGTCTCGTCTGAGCGTCTGTTCCTGACTGAGCTCTTAGGGGCTGTCTCCAGAATGTGGGAGCCTAGCTACTGGGGGGAACTTCTGTGGGGAACTTCCCTATGTCCCTCCCTGGATAAAACTCCCCCTGTGCCCCTCTAGGCTGTTGACTGCTCGCCCTCCTCCCCCATGTTGTCTCCTTACTGTACAGCGTCACCCACACTCCCCTCCATGCTGCTCCCCAAGGTCTCGGGGCCTCTGGACACAACTGGGAGACACAGCTGGGCTCAGACCTGGTCTTCCTCCCACAAGTTCTGTGACCCAGAACAAGTCATTGTGCCTCTCAGGGCCTCCCAGGTCTCCCTCCTGCTCAAGGGGACAACTCGAGCTTCTCCTTCCCAGGGAGGAGATGCATGTGCAATGATTCCTACAAAACTCGAGGGCTGGTGTCACCTGGAGCTAATGCACGAGCTTAGAGAAGGAAGCATTGCCTGAAGGTGTGGGAAGAAGCAGGGAACCCAACTCGAATCAAGGCTGAGCTCTCAGGGTGTGACCTTGGGAAAGTCACGACCCTCCTTGGCTTCATTTCTCAGTTCTCACCAGGAGAGGCTTGAAACTCAGAGAAAAGCAGATGTTGCCACCCTCGGGTGCCAACTCTCCAAAGGCTTCCCCTTCTATTCAGAATCAGGTCCCGGTGCCTCTCCTTAGCCAACGTGCTGGGCCGGCTCCAAGGGCCTTCCCAGCTCCCTTCCTCCCGGGGTGCATGTCCTTCTGGAACCAGGCCTCTCGGAAGTGACTTGCTTCTAGATGATGTCATATGGCAAAAGGGAAGGGGCTGACGCAATGTCACTTCCAAGGTATAGTTAAGGAAGTCTTTGAATCCATGTTGGTGGTTGTCTTCTGAGTTCTCTCTCCCTTCCTCCCTCCCTCTCTCTCTCTCTCTCTCTCTCTCTCTCTCTCTCTCCCTCCCTCCCTTTCGCTCACTCCCTCTTGAGCTGCCAACTGTGACCTGTCCATGCAGAGGCCCCTATGGCCAAGACCCCCGGAGGGGCCGGGCAGCAGGAAGGAGCTCAGGGCCTCCGTCCACACTGGGTCCTGCCGTAGCCCTGGGAGAGGATGGAAGCAGATCCTCCCCAGTCGAGCCGCTGTGGAAGGCGCAGCCCATCTTGGGGGGTCCGGGAGGCCACAGCCCAGCCAAGTCTTCCTCGCATCCCTGGTCCTCAGAACCTGGGAGACAATGAAGGGGTGTTGTTGTCAGACACTAAGTTTTGGGGTAACGCGGTCCCACGCTCATTGACAGCTGACAGCATCTTCTAGGGTGGAGGCCCCGCCCTCCCCCCTCCTCCCCATCTGCCTTTCTCACCTCCTCTCTGGCCACACTCCCCCTGCCCCCGTCTGCACAGTCGTGCCTTCTCTCTGCACACTGTCCCCCTGTGCAGGGCTGGCTCCCGCACTCATTCTGCTCACGGCCAAGATGTCACCTCACAGTGAGGCTCTGCGGCCCTCCTACCTGGTGACCCCCAGACCTCCCTGGCAGCCCCCTGCTTTGTCTTCACCGGAGCACTTGCTCTGTGTCTTTTCTAAGGGATTTTCTGTGCTTTCACCCATCCCCTCCAGACTCTGAGCCCCTGGGGGCTGGGACCACGTTGGTGGCTTTGAGTGCTGGATCCAGGGCCTAACCTGCCACCTGGCACAGGTGCCGAGTGAACAAATGAGATCATCACGGCCCCCACACGCCTCTGACCAGCTCAGATCTTGGAGCTTGGTGCTAATAACAGGATGTGCAAATCTGAGGCAGGGGGATGGCCAGAAAGACCCCTGAGTGACACTTCCCTGGCTCCTGTGGCTCCACAAAACTGTGCCCAGCTGGGAGCAGGGGCTGCTGCCCCCTGGTGACGGGCGCTAGCACTGCAGCCCCAAGCAGGAAAAGTAACCCTAATACAGCCCATGCCTTGGTATAAGGTGTCAGGCCAGCAGCTCTGGGTCCCTGGGGCAAAGGAACAGGTGCTGGAGGCCCTTGGGTGATGGGGGGGGGACTCAAAACTCCCCTGTGACCCCTCTGTGCTCCACCTACCCTGGGTGCCAGCTCTCTCATGGCCTCCTCACCCAGCTGGGGCAGCGACACTGACCCACCTCCAAGGGAGGCCCCGAGGCCCCCACCAGGGCTGTCCTGTCCCTGGACCCCAGACTCGTGTTCCAGTGCTCTGCTGTCCTCTGTGCTCCCCCAGGTCCTCCTTCCCCCAAACCCGGGCCTGTTTGTGCGCAGTAAGGCCCCGGGAAAGTAGAAAACATCTCCCAGGGTCTCAGAGCACAGCGGGTCCTCAGTGGAAAAACAAGACCAAAGACACTTCTCTGAGCCTGTGGAATCCTTGGGGCCACCTATTCCAAGCACCCCAATTTATGGAGGTGGAAACTGAGGCCTTTCCCGTGTCCTCCCTCCTCACCAGCAGCTCATCCTCCTCCCGGTGCCCAGAGCGCAGGGGCAGGACTCCAGCTCCCTCCTCCCCTGGCTGCCCTCGGACGCCCCAGGCGGTCAGACCCCCGGGAGCCTCGGGGACCCC
>PVKY010001269.1:0-33696 GCA_004027775.1 Bradypus variegatus
GGAATGATGAGACACAGACAGAGCAGAAATGCAAGGAGGAGGATGTGGGCAGCTGGGGGAGAGGGATGAGGTGGGGGAATCTGATGCTGGTGACTGAGCCAGGGAATGCTGAGAAGAATCAAAACCACAGCATTAAAGAAATTGGCTGCAGAGTGTGAAAATTGTGACCCAAACCCAACTCAGATGGAGAAGCCCTCTAGAAACACAATGCTGAGGACAAAGTGACTTTTTACAAAACATTTATTCTTTTCTTAGAGGAGAAGGAACACTTTTGAAATCTGAGCTACAAAATGCAAAAGGCCCCATAACCCCTCTGAGTTCTATTCAGAGACTGTTGAGAGGGCTTCAATATTAAAATAAATAACTTTACAACAGGGAGGATAATAAATAAATGAACTACAACTATAGACATGCTTGTTGGTAATCCTGAGACTAAACTTGAGCTGCTCACTTCAGAAACCCGATGTTCAACAGCTGAGGTCTGGAACAGTGCATGAAGTTTGTTCATGGTGAGAAATGTTGGAGAGCCAGGACCCAAGGCCCCCTCTCAGCTCTGGGAGTGCAAGGGCCTGGGCAAAGGGGCTGGACATGGGGTTGATGGGCAGACCAGTAAAGGCCTCAGAACATCATCCACCACTTTCAGGAAGATATTCAAATTCCTTGAGAATTCATCAAAATTTCTTTCCAGGATATATACCAACTTTTCCTTTAAAGAAACCAGAAAGTTGGGTCAGGTTTGGGGAAGGTGGAAGGGATACAGGAAGAAGTGGGTGGCCCAGTTGGGAGCTTACCTGGGGTGTGGACGCAGGCATGGCCAAGGTTTGCAGATGTTTCTGTGGACCAGAGAGACAAGAGAGGCCAGTCAGCCATTTGGGGAAACCAGGAAGGCCATGAAGGCCTTGCTCAGGAGCCACAGGTCCTCTGCAATCGAGAGGGGACTGGGCAGCAGCTCTGTCCCCAGCCCTGGAGGTGGAAAGGGAGAGGACTACTCCTGTCTTGGAAAGGGCAAGTCAGGTCTATGTGTGCTCTGACCTTGAATGGACTCTTCCAAGGATGTGGAGACCCCAGTGCCAGGGTGACCCTCCCCAGACTCACATATCTCAAGCCTCTTCAGATTTTTACTGATGGCTGAAGATGAGCCATTGAAGAGCGTTTTGTGGCATTCAGGAATGCAGCCATGTTAGACTTCAGAAGGTCCTGGTTCTGCAGGGACAACAAGTGGGTGAGGAAGGGCCAGGGAGGGGCTGTCCTTCTCCTAGCCTTGTTGCCACCCACCTTCCTCCCTTCTGGGATGGCCTTTACCAGGGCACTGCACCATCACCCCCAGCCCTCTGCCCCTCCTGCCCTGTCCTGCCCCAGCCCACTGCTCCCCAGAAGAATCCAGCTGCCTCAAGAGCAGAGCCCATTCTGGGCAAGTGGTCACAGCCCATTTTGGTAAATCCCAGCCAAGGCAGGCTGCATCCCACCTCCTGGCTCCAGGTGGGTGGGCTAAGGGGCCTGGGTGAATTGGGAACTTCCTGAACCAACTACCAGGGCAGAAACCAAAGCGCCTACCTGAAATATTAGATCTCCCACACTTGGGAGTAAAACATCTCCCATGCAAATTCTACTTGAGGGTAAGAGTAGCCTGGTAGAAATATTTGCAGCTAAGATGCCAGATAAAGGGTTAAGATCCAGGTGTGGCCATCCAGGGGTGTCGGACCCAGGTGCACCCACACCCAGAGCAGAGACCAGTGACAAAATGGCAGTGACTGTCAGGGAGGCAGGAGGCCCTCGGGACTGAGCTCTCACCATCAGGATCCTGTACAGCTCTGGGTCTAGAGGCCCCTGCAGGGGAATACAGAACCCAAGATGCCACTGGCCTGGGGTGGCCACGGGGCCCTCCCTGCCCCTTGCCCAGCCTGGCCCCAGCTACTCACCCAGGAGCGGCTCAGGTGCTCTTTAATTTCAAGGATGAGGTACCAGTAGCAGCAGTGCTGAGGCTGGGGGTCAGCGGCCCTCCTGGGCAGGGAGTTCTGGAGGCTGAGGGGGAGGAGGAAGAGGAGCGGGAGGCAGAGGGCGAGTCTCCACATGTCTGAGCTGCTAGGAGCTAGCATGGTCTTCCCTGACCCTGTGGGCCTCTGAGGCCTCCCTCTTATAGGCCCCTGATGGCCCGGAAGTGGGGCGACGATGGGGGCCTGATACAGCTCTGTGATGAATAAACAACTTATCATTTTCTGGAACTTGTTTTTTGAGTAAAGCTTGAAAAAAATCATCTTATCAAGGAAGATAAGAGCCGGCTACCTACTCTGCAGAGTGGGAACGGGTAGGAGGGCACCTGGCTCTGAGGTGGCCTATACCTGTGCCTGGCTGTGCCTCCTACACGGCCGGGATCTGGTCCTGCCATCCCCTGGACAGCCGTCAGCCTCTGCCAGCCTCCCCAGCTGTCTTTCCCCTTCTCTGCCAGGGAGGCAGACTGGAGTTTGCCTGGCCAGGTCGTCTACACGGCCGATGATCCACCTGATGGCTCACCCACTGAGAACAGCATCTCCTGAGAGCCTAGGACACTGCGCTACTAGCATTAAAGCCCCAGCCCTGTCGCCTTGCACCATTTGAGGGCAGCTCCTGTGAGAACGAACAGTGTGGGGTTCAGGGTTTCACGTGCCTGTCCCTCCCTGGCTCTTGGTTTGGTCCAATAAACATGATGACGTGATCAACACAGTCGGAATGCAGGGTCCACGTCCTTGTATTGCAGGTTGGCAACAAGAGGGTGCCAGGCGCCCGATGCCCATGTGTGTATTAATAGCAGGAAGAGCAGCTGACTGCCCCCAGATGTCAGGGCAGTGCCTAATAGGCTGGGAGGCAACAGACAGAACACCTGCAGCCCCTGACCTGCTGTGCTTGGGAGCTCTTCCTCTGTGGCACCCTCGGGGCTCAGCTGTCCCCTCCTCCAGTCTTCCCCCAGAGCCCAGGCAGGGTGAGGCTGCCCCATTGCTGGGATCCCCAAGCCCCCACCAGGCTTATCATTCTAAACTGTGATTCTCCATCTGCCTCCTCTATTAAACTGTGCCAGGGGAGGAGCCCCCTGCATAGACCAGGTCCCTGCAACATGGGGTGGGAGGCTGAGGATGCATGGGCAGAGGTTATGCAGGCCTTGGGAAAGCAGAGCAGAGCTGGGTGGGACGGGAGATCAGGCCTCTCCTTCTGGGCACCCCCAGAGCTCTCTGCTCAGGTGGGCATGTGACATCTGATGGCAGGAGGCATTGGCACCGCTTGGCCTGGCCAGAAGCCCTGAGCTTCCTCCTGTGGTGACAAATCAGGCAGTGTGGTCAGGGCCACCAGCAGAATCGTGACTGAGGTCATGGGCAGAGTAAATCTGACATAGGATGTCATGGGGAGGGTGGCAGGAGGGCCTGTCACGGTGACTGCACCCTGGGTCCCTGCTGGTAATGGGCACCCCAGAAAATTCCACCAGGGCCTGTGGGGGTGAGTGACGGAAAGGGGCAGGCATGGACCTCTGGCTGGACTGTGCCCCACGGGCCAGGCCCTCAGACACTGTGCCCTGCTCTAAGTGAATCCGGGACACTGGCCGGGACTGAGCCAGGCTACAGGGGTCCAGCCAGAGTGGGGCCAGAGACCCACCCTGAAACCTGTGGGGTCTCCAGCACCCCCAGAACAGCGGTCCCTGGACTGGCAGGGCCTCGGCATGCACCCCCTGTGCTGGGCTCACTCATTTGCCTTCTGATAGCCATCAGCCCCACCTGAGGAGGAGACTTTCCCTGAGCTGGGCTGACGCAATTGCCTGGGGGGAGCCCCTTTCTTATCGAGGGCCTCTCCTGGGGGTTGGGGCAGGACTATGGCCTGCGGCAGGGAAGTGGGGTTTCTGTGATTTCAGCTGAAAGGCTCCTTTCAAGTCTAGGATCTGGTTCTGCTGTGGGGCTGCAGAGGCGCTGTGGCAGGCCCCGGGCCTCTCTGGTGGCCACTGGGCAGTGCCCTTTGAATTGAGTTCACCTTTTGGAACATGACTCTGGAGCCTCACTGGACCTTCACTGGAGCGGGTGTCAGGCTGCACTCAAAGGGCCTCTCCAGGAGGGCCGGCCACTGCTAGGCCAGCCCTCACCATCGCCCGCTGCCCTGACCCCTATCTGCTCCCCACCCAGCCCATCATGGCCTCCTCCCATGGACCTGCCCCAGGGGCCTTCCATCCCACACTCTGACCCCTGCTAGCCTCTCAAGGTCACCCCATGCCATTAGTGCTAACAGCCACTGAACCCTGCCCTCCCCCATGACTCTGACCCACCTACCCAAACCCTTAGGAGCTGGCCTTGCCTCCTATTTCACAGGGAACACAGAAGCCATCAAGTTGATGTTTGTCCTCTTCTTCCACCAAACCCATGAACTGGCCTCTGCCCCCTGCCACCCTCAGAGGGCCCGGCCTCCTCCTTGTCAGTAATTACCATGATCACCTGTCATCCTCACCCTACTGTCCCCCTCCCTCCTCCCACCACCAGGACCCTGAGGTCTGTCACTTTCCGGAGCTGTCGAGGTGGGTGCTCAGCCTCTGGGGTCAGGCAGACCTGGTCACCATTCCCTGGCTGCATGAGCTCAGCCTCTCTGTGCCTCAGTTTCCTCATCTGTAAAATGGGGGTAATAAGAGTACCCACCTGGTAGGCTCATTGTGAGGATCAAATGAGTTCACCCATGAAAAGGACTTAGTGCCTGGAGTTGGATAGGTGCTGCTCGATGAAACTTAGCTCTTAGAGCTGTTAACTCCACCCCATCTCTCCAACCCCACCAGCATCACCTCAGTCCGGCCTCCCCCATCCCCACACTCGCCCAGAGGTCTCTCCTGACCCCCTCGCTGCCACCCTGCTGGCCTGATCCTTCTCAGCCATTGTCCCCGCAGCAGCTACTAGACAGAGCTTCCTAGGATGCAAATCTTACCACTCCCCTCCTGGCTGAAAACCCCACAATGTTTCCAGTGCTCCTGGCATGAAGCCTAAACCTCCTTCTCCTTTAATAGGCATTATGATTATCTTTAAAACACACCACTGGTGCCAAAAGTTACTATAGTAGTACTCAGGATTTTACTGGCTACAACACAACACAAAGTCTGGACTTTCAAAGAAAAAAAATACGCAAGAATGTTTATTCTCTGTAGTTTAGAGGTGTTTCCTCAAAAAACTCCTTTAAATAAAAAATGTAGAGGTTTTCTCTATAAGGAATCACACCATGAAATGTTTCCTTAGAAGGTCATGCCAAGAGACAGAGCTGAATATCAAAAACCAAGCCCTGGGGTGTGGTCCCCTCTCTCTCTAAGCCCACGCAGCAGGTGAAGGCACTGCCCTACCTACGTGGGACATGACTCCCAGGGGTATAAATCTCCCTGGCAATGTGGAACGTGACCATCAGAGATGAGCCTGGACCTGGCTTCATAGGATGGAGAAAGCCTTCTGGACCAAAAAGGGGAAGAGAAATGAAACAAAATACAGTTTCAGTGGCTGAGAGATTTCAAATGGAGTTGAGAGGTCACTCTGGAGATACTCACGTGTTAAATAGATATCCCTTTTTAGCTCTTAGTTTATTAGAATAGTTAGAAGGAAATATCTGAAATTGTTGATTTGCAATACAGTATCCTTGATTCTTGTAGACAAGTGTATAATTATATAGCTTATATGGTGTGACCATGTGATTGTGAAAACCTTGTGGCTCACGCTCCCTTACCCAGTGTATGGACAAATGAATAGAAAAAATGGGGACAAAAAGTAAATGAATAATATGGAGGAGGGGGATATGGGATGTTGTGAGTGTTCTTTTTACTATTGTTTTTATTTTTTGGACTATGGTGATGAATGAACAACTATATGATGACACTGTGAACAATTGTTCACTTTGGATGATTGTATGGTATGTGAATATATTTCAATAAAATTACATTTAAAGAAAAGAAAGAAAAGAGGAGGTAGAGGATTCCTGCTACCAGAAAGCCAAGAAAATTGAGAAGTCCAAAGCCTTCAAAAACATTAGCAGGAAATCATGCAACAGCAGGCAGTTCTCTCACTGAGGAAACACCTTCCTTTCATCCTGAATAACTTTGCCCTGAAATGGATTTTTTCCCTTGCTCTATCAAAGGCACTTATTTCTATGATTTGGACTGATCTAATAAAACTATTAATTAACTTGGGAAAATAAAAAACACACACACAAAAAAACAAAAAAACAAGCCCTGGTTGGGCTGCCGGAGCTGAGATTGCTCTAAAATAGAACTTCTCTAACGTCAGCGTGAACGGCCCCGGGATCTTTTCAAAATGCAACTTCTGATTCAGAGGGTCTGGGGTGGGGCTGAAGGGTCTGCATTTCTAAGTCTCCCAGGTGATGGTGACGCTGTAGGTCCAGGACCACGCTAGGGGTAGCAAGGCTTGAAACCCGCCTCTCCCTCCGCAAGGAGGCGAGGCTGTGTCTGGCTTACTCACGGCACCTGTGCACGTCAGTGTCTTTCAAGTGAATTTGTGCCAGGTGGTGCCTGGGCTGGTCCTAAGCTCCCTGCATGTTGCCTCATTTAAATTGCACCTTTGAGATGCTCCTCTTGCTTTCCCAGGAGGCTCTGGCTCCAGGGCTACTGGCTATGGGTGTGATTCTCCCAGCGCTGCCTCAGGGGAGCCTTGGGGTGCCGTGGGGCTGCCGGGCCACGTGGGCCTCACAAGCCGTGGCCTCTTCCCCTGCTTCCACCACAGCCACATCCTGCTCCTTGTCTTTACCAGATCTGCTCCTGCTCAGAAGCCAGAATGCCGAAAGTCCCCCGCCTCAGCACAACCCCTGCGCTTCATCTCCCTGGGCTGATCGCATCACACCCTGGCCTTCCCCTGGCTTTTCCATCCTGGCCTCTTTCCTCCCCACCCACCCCAGTCCCAGTCATCTCGGGGAACTCTTTCCTACATCCCCATCACACTCACTTCTTCACCACCACCCCCATCCCTGGCCCCGGGAACAGGGAGACCACCTCTTTCTTCTGAGGCTGCCCTCTGGGACCACCTCCCTCTCTCCCGGTTTTCCTGCTTCCTCCCTGGCTGCCGCCTCTCAGGTTCTTGGTGGGGTCCCCCGTGGACTGTCCTGCCCTCTTCTGCCTTCTGCAGATGCCCCTGGGACTTCGTAATCCTTCCACCCTCCAGCACACACCATGACTCAGGCACCTTGCCGATTCCACCTGCTGCACTCCCCAGGCCAGACCCACCGCCCCAATCCTGACTCGCCAGTGGCTGCAGGGCTGTCCTCAAGGGTCGCTGTCCTCACACCCCAAATCCACTTCTGCTGTGCCACCACAGTGCATGTTGACCAAGGGACAGCCCGGGGCTGCGGCCAGGCTGATCTCGAGTAGTAGAAAGTGAGATGATAATGAAGTCTGTGGTTTGCTTGTTCCATGTCAGATAATCCGTGTCAGATCGAGATTCTTCCGACGCCTGCCCCCCACGCCCTGCCCCTCACCTTGGTCGGTGGCACGCTGCCACTGCACATATAATACGGGAGGCTGTCGCGGACAGTTCAGAACCCTCCAAGCACCTGGACAAGACAGCATGAGTCCCACCAGCCCAGCCTTGAGGAGACATCCTACCCCGTACCTTCTGCTCCTGCTCGGCTTTGGACTCCAAGCCCCTCAGGCCCGGGGGGCACCGGTGACAACACCCACGGCTGCCCCGCAATATAGCATGATCAAAGAAATGCAGCAAATCATAAACCAGTCACTTGGGCATCCACGGGTGAGTGGCTGGGGTAAGGGTGGCTTGGGGCCATGGGGGGCTGGGGGTGCCTGAGACCAACAGCACTCACAGGCTCTCTCTCCTGCCCCTACAGCACCTCAACAACCCAGAAGAGAAGAGCATCCTGTGGGTAAGAGTTCAGCCCAGCACTCGGGCTCATCTGGGTCTCCTTCCAGGGTGCCTTTAGATACGTCACTCCACTAGGCCTGGCCTGTTTTTTCTTGTATCAACTAGGGGTAACAGTGCCTATCCCGTGGGGTTGCTATGAGAAGGAAATGATGTCATGTAATTAAGTTCCCAGCCCAGTGTCTTGCCCCAGCCATGGCTACAATAATGAAAATGATTATTTTAAATACAAACGAAAACACAGCTCTAGGTAACAGATGCCGAAGACCTGAGGTTTAGTGTCCCAGGGAAGGCAGCCTCTGCACCAGTAGACTCAAACTTGACTGCTTCCTTCCTTCTCATATAACAAAACCACCAACCGAACAAAAAAACAAGTTTGTTTTCCACCTGCACCAGCCCTGGGCATTATCGTTTATAGTGATGTTTCCTAATTCCAGTTGGCTTTTGATTGCCATGTCTCACTTGTGTTTGTATGGCCTTTCTTGGGTCAAATAAGAGGTTGTGAATTTATTGGCCATTTGTCTTTCCCCTTTTCGGGGTACCGAGGTCACATGCTGCACCATCCCCATGCTGCAGGCTCTGCGATTTTCTTCCTGATTTCTAGGAGCCCTTAACTTGGTCAAAGCATTTGATCATGCCTCTTGGCTACAAATACTTCCCTGGGCTAAGTCTCTGCCTTTTATTGGGCTTCCTTGGGGAGATGCTTTTTTCTCCAAGCGCAGGAAGATCCTCTATCCACCCAGGCCCTTTCTGCAGCTTACATGGAGCCTGGGGCTTGGGGTTTGGAGGAGCAGGCCCTGCCCAGGGTGTGGCCTCCCTCCCAGGCCTGTGGCCTTTGGGGCAGCTCTGGGATCCACCAAGGCAATAAGGGGACCCTGAGGGGATTGTCCACGGATGTTCCCAACCTTCTCCTCTTCTGCATTTTCCTTGTCACCTTAGGAAAAAGAACTTTTGAGGCCAAACCTGGAAATGTTCTTGAATGCTGCTAATCGTTTCTCTTATGACATTGTGTCACGAATTAAGACAAATCTCAAGGTATGTAAGGCTGTCGAGGGTTTTTGGGGTCTCTGGCTTGGTCCTGCCCTGACTCTGGAGAGGAGGGTGGCTGGGCCTACCCCTCTCCCTGGGGTGTCCCTGACCATCTGCTTTGGTCTTTTCTCTCAGGAATTCAGGTCACACCAGCTGATCCCAACTCCCACGGCCAACACCACAACCAACTCCATGGTAAGCTGCACACCAAAAGGCCCTGCCGTGACCTGATCCTCAGCCTATTACCCCTCTTCCAACCTGGCTTCCTCTAACGCTACCTTCCTGGTTTCTTCTTAGGAACCCCCAATAATCATCCAGGACTGGAATGACTTTCTGAGGAAATTAAATGAGTATCTGCAAGTCCTACATCAACATCTGGAGAATGCGGGTAAACACTGAGCCCCCGAATCCTCAGTCTGCTGTCCAGCTCCCTCCCCAGGCCTTGTCACCCCAGGGCCTTGGGACATTGGACACACACACACACCGGAGTGTCTGGGGCCTGAGACACCTCCCACCCAGCCCACGACTGGAAGGATTTCATCTTTTCCTGTGGAGTCAAAGGAGCTGTCGGTTACCTAATTTCTGAAATGCAAAGCTCCCATTTGGCCTTTTCTGGTTATGTTCTCAGTTTTATTCTATTGAAGCTATTTATTTATGTATTTGTTTATTATCTTCTGTAATGTGAAGCATATTTATTTTAGCCGAGGAGCCCTGCCCTGCTCCCTTTGAACAAAACTCAAAAGGGCTTGGAGGCATTTTCTTCTGTAACTCAGGTTTCAAACTGGATTCAACTCACAGTGAAAATAAACCACACTGCCTCCATGACTGCTTTGTCACCAGTGTCTCTATTTGACTCAGGTCTTAGTGACAGTTTAGATGAAATTTGTGTACTGTGACCTTCAGGCCTGCTCAAATGAGCTTCTTTTCACTCTAATTATAGTCCTAGCAATTGCAGGTGCTAAATGTGCTCTTCCACATGCCAGGCACTGTTCTGAGCATTTTATTTGTGCTGTCTAACTTATTCCTCACCCCAACCAAGAATATGGTATCATGTTTTACACAGGGGAACAAGCTCAGTGTGGTTAAGCAACTTGCCTAAGGTTGCACAGCTAGTAAGTGGTGGAGCCAGGACTTGGGTTCAGGCACGTCTCCTCCTGGGCCCTGGAACATTCTAACCCCAGGGGCATGCCTCCTCCTAGTGGCCCTGACAGAAACTGCAGCAGCATCCCTAACTCCACCTCCCAGGCCCAATTCCAACACTGGATGTTCCCTGAGCACTGCACTGCACGATGCCTTGGGGATACAGGTCACCCGGGCCTGGCAATTCCAGCCTTTCAAGGATCTCCAAGCCTGGAGTCTCCACCCTAGCCTAGGCCCCCAGCCTGTCTTGATTGAATACAGCAGACCCTGGTGTCCTCTCTGCCACCAAATGGAACCCACACCCTGGCAATCTTGATCCGTGGGGGAGCAGATAGAGTTTCAGGAAATACAAATATGATGATGTTGGCCTGATACTTAATTCCCCAATCCTCAGGGTCTCCTGGACCCCATCCATTTCCTTAGCACAGCCTTTAAAGCCTGTTGCTTACATTTCCTTATGTCCACAGCTTCCAACCTCCTTGTGTGCCAATCAGAGAAGTACCATGGTTTCCAAGACAAACAACACACCTTTCTTGGCACCTCTCCACCTTTATCGAGCTGTCACCTCAGCTTTGCACACACTCACCCTGGCTCGGCATGATGGGTTTCTACTTCAGAGACCTCTAAAATACTGTTTGCTTCTGGACTGAGAACACTCTGCTCCAGGACAGAGCTCTTCTGTGAAATAGGTGAGGAGACAGGGGCCCTCGGGAAGGACAGCTGGCGTGGCCCCAGACGGGCTTGAGTGACGGAGGCAGGGGCATCGCTGAGTGGGGCTTGCCCCTGCCATGTGACCCTCAGGATCCCACTGACACTTTGGTCCTGAGCAAATCCCTCTCTGGCTTCCCAAAACCCTGCTCAGAGGCGCCTCCTCTCTCATGGGGAAAGACAGCCTTCCTCTCACACAAGGCTAAGGAGCCAAGTTATCATCTCTGATTCCTCCCCAGCCCCATAAAGGCTTTGGGTGCTTACCCATAAAAGTGAGCCCGAGAGGATGTGGCCAGAGGCCTGACTGGGGTTCCCGGTGGTCCCTTCCCCCATGCACCCAGGGGCTGGACCTGTTGTCATCCTGGGCTCAGGCAAGCATTTGTGCCCCAATCCATTTTTCCTCAGTGGTCACTGCTTGTCTCCTCCTCTTCACTCCTCAGAGAGTGGGGTCAGCAGCCCTTGGCCTCTGCCTGGCCTGCCCCTCTGCCCTGGTGGGGAGGAGCTGGACCCCAAGGCCAGCGCTGCTTCCCCCACACTTGGTCCTCGGGGATCCCAGAGCCAGTGGTGCACCGCAGCCAGCTCTTCCTGGCTTGTGCAGGCGATTGTCAATTTTTAAAAAGTTTGCTAGCCAGCTGTTAAACTATCTATAGCTTGAAACTGGCCACAGTGGGAGTATTTATTCACCCCACTGTAACTGGCAAACACGACAAAGCAGAGCTCTTTCCTTTGGGAATCTGCTGCTAAACTTTTACCAGCACTCCACTGCCTGCAGCCTCCCTCACTTGAGGTGTGTGGAGGTGACCAGCAGTCTGCTATTTTGGCCCCCTCCATAGCATCTTCTGGAAGCTTCTGGCCCTTGTCCTGCAGCTACATGATTCTCACTCCAGGCTGCATGACATTAAATTTCTTCAGTCCCTTGGAGTTGATACATTCAGCAAGTGCTAACTGAGCACCCACCATGGACCAGGTCCTGTACTGGACATTGGGATAGGGCAGGGAACGGGACAGACGGAGGGGCTCGGGGAGGTTGAGATCTGAAGGATAAGAAGATGCCAGCCATGGGAGAGTCAGGACAGTCTGGGCAGAGGGAATGACAGCCAGTGAAAGATCTGGGGATCGGAATGGGCTGGGAGCATTCACAGAACAGAAGCAATACCTGTGATGGGTGTGAATTCCGGTGGGGAGCCCACAGCTCTCCCTCGGGCTCTCTCCCTCCCCTCCCCGCTCCCTAAGCTGGCCCCTACGCTGGTGATGTGACGGATGTCTGGGGTAGCCAGGAGGTAGTGGTCAGGTCAGACACAGACCTGGTGCCTGAAGATCAGCCAGGTGGGGTGGGGTTCAGCAAATGCAGGCCCCGCAGCAGGGGGTGGCAGGTGGGGCGGGTGAAGGTGACACACCTGAAAGGGGCTCACCGTTGCCTATCTCCTGAAGCATTTCAGTCCCACTGCAGCCTGGAGCCAGACTGGGGCCGGGGGGACCACGGGCCTGGCCCACCCAGGCTCACCCATGACCACAAACCTCAGACCCTGTCCCAGGCCAGCACAGCCCGGCCCAGGCCCAGCCCTGGGGTGGGGCTCAGAAGCAAGTAACGGTCAGTTTCCAGTTAGGTTGGGTCATCTCTACATCACGGTCAGCAGTCTGCAGGGAGGGGTGATGATGACCCCCTGGCCCCCTGACTCATCTCCACAGACTCATCAGCTGTCTTTTCTCCCAGGCTAGGGTTTCTCTAGTTTTCGCTCTGTAAGTCCAATTGCCACCAGGTGGCAGCAACAGCCCATGATAAATCCCAGGATAGTTATTTGAAGGTCAAAGTTCCCAACTTCCCAAACCTAGAGAGCCTCTTAAGCAGAAAAATAGATTCCCTCAACCAGAAATTTTATTTTTAATTTAATTTTTAAAATACTAGAGTGTTTCATTGGGGGAGCAATATATGCTTGTCTGAGTTTCCAGGCTGCTAAGACAAATACCACACAATGGGCTGGCTTAGCAGTTGGAGTTAATCTGCTCACGGTTTCAGAGCCTAGAAGGCTCCCATGCCCATGGTCAGTAGTGTTCCGTCTGTCCAGCCGTCTTTGGGTTCCTGGGCTTTCCCCTCACTCAGTGATGTCTTCTCCTTTCTCTTCTGGGTTTCATTGCCTTCCAGCTTCCAGCTTCTCCCTGTGGCTTTTTCTTCTATAAAACCTCCAGTAATGGGATAATTCCCATCTTGACTCAGTTGGCCACACCGTAACTAAAAAGAGTATTTCCAGGAGGTCCTATTTACAATGGGCTCACACCCACAGGAATGAGATTAAGATGAAGAATATGTTTCTCCTGGGATAGTTCAACCTACCACCATTCTCTTTACTGAAGAACTTGGAAATAGTGAAAAACAGAGCCAAGGAAAGCTTTCCAGGAAAGGAAGTTCCTAGGGAGGGAGGATCCTCAAGAGAGGCAGCACCCGGCTCATCCCACGATGCGAATCCTCCTGCTCGGAAAGGGGCTCGGAAAGGGGCTCACCTCCTCCCGCCTGGTCCTGCAGCCTTGTTTGACTCAGTTCAGTGAACACCCGAGGACCCTCAAAGCTCACCCATGCTGGGGAGAGGTCAGTGAGGCACTGGCCAGGCCTTTAGGGGACGCCTGGCCATGTTTAGTTGTCTCAGCAGTGCGGCTGCTGTTACCAGACGCAACAATGAATGTGTGTGAGCCTCGTCAGGGGTGCTTCCCATGGGCGGTGACATGCAGAGGCTTTGAGAAAGGTGTAGAAGCCCGTCAGGGAGAGAAGGAGCTGAGGGAGTTGAGCAGCTGGGTGTGTGGGGCCAGGGTGGGAGGTCCTAGAACATAGGGCACCTCGGGCCTCAGCCTGGTCCCCTCTCCCATCGCCCCATCTCTGACCTCAGCCTGGCCACTGTGGGCACCATGGCCTGAGAGAAAGACGATGCAGGTGGCAGGGAGGGGCAGGGACAAGGTGGGGCCACGTCAGGAAGGAGCCAGGGCAGGGGGAGAGAGGGACAGCAATGTGGAGGGAGGAAGAGGGGGTGCTCAGCAGAGAGGGGGGCCCATGGAGGGAGGGAGGGAGAGGCAGCAGTGGTATAGGCCAGAGTGGAGGGACCAGTGAGTTCTGTCTGGGGTCAGGGTCTCCATGTCCTCTGTGAAGACCTCATGGTGGGGAGGGGGCAGATCAGGAAAGCTCCAGTGTTCTCCTGCACTGAGGAGGAACTGCTGGCACCATAACTTGGAGAATTCCCACCACAACCTGATGAAGCCTCTGATTGTCTCCATTTTACAGATGAGGAAACTGAGGCACAGGGATTTTTTTTTTTTAAGGGAGCCTCTGAACTCTGAACCCTTAAGCAGCAGTGTTTCGGCCAATGCCCCCTAAGGCACAGGAGCCCTGTGAGTGTGGCCCAGGGCCCACATGGGGGCCTCCCCTTGTCTGGACCTTTTGGCAGTGCCTCGTGGCTCCAGCCTGGGGTGAGTGGAGTCCAGCAATGACTCAGCTCCAACCTCTATTCACCGAATCTTCCCCACGTTTCCTGCCCAAAGCCACCACATGTCCATCTGCCCCTCCTCTTACTCAGCACCCCCACCCCTCCCCACCAATGTGTGGGTGCTGGATCCAGAGTGGGGGCCCTCCGGGCTCCTGTCCATGTGTGCACCCCCTCCCCCCATGCCTCGTGGAGCTTCTGAGGGCAAAGCTGTCGGCTCAGAGCCGTCTCCTGCCTTGGCTGCTGGTCAAGGCCTCTGCAAGGTCCTGCCCAGCCCCACAAAGACCCCAGGCCCCAGTTCCTTCTCGAAGCCTTTGTCCACTCTGTGACACCTGCCCTTTCCCCTCCACCCACCCTGCCTTGCCCGCCAGGACCACGGAACCCTTCTACTCGGAAGCTCCCTGTCCTCCTCCTCAGATCAGAGCCCTGGACACTGGCTGCTCCTGGGACTGTGCTCAGCAGACACTCCCCGAGGCCCCCGGCTCCCGCCTGCCCTGAGCACCTGTGGGCTGTGAAGGCGACCCCAAGTGCAGCCAAGACCACCAGGCCACGCAGAGGCGGGTTCGCATCTCCAGCTGGTCAGGGGATGCCGAGCCAACAGCGTTGCGGAGTGTGGGCTGCAGGGCCTGGAGGTGGGGAGGGGCCTCAGTGCCCTCCTCCTTCCGGGAGCACAGGCTGTGTGCCTGCTCTCTGCCCTGCCCCTGGGCATGCAAAACAGAAACACTGGTCAGCCACTGCTCCACCCCCACCCCCCGCCCCCTCCACCCTCACAAGGGGCTGCCAGCGTTGAATCAGGGAGGGTGGGTGCCTGCAGCAGGGAGCCAGTAAATGTGCTGTTCTTGCTCCCCCAGGCCAAGGGTGAGACTCCCTGCCCTGGTGTCCCCAGGGGCTCTCTCCAGGAAAATCCATGTGACTCAGTCACCCCACAGTCAGCGGACCTCCCATAGCCAGGCTGCCCTGGGTTTGCCAACTCAGGGTTGGGTGTGGGGAGGTGTTGAGACAGAGAAACTCCCCATCAGGGAAACCTAAATCCCACTCCTCTAATGGCCTTGGAGCCTGAGGACCTGAGAAGTCTTTGGAGACAGCTCCAGACCCCAGCAACCACTCTCCTTTTTACCACCAGGGAGACTAAGGCTGGAAGGGGCCCAGCTTTTGGCAGTATCTAGGAAGCCCCTTCACATACAAATCTCCAAAGCATCCCCCCAACAACCTGCAGAAGTGGGCTCCATCTCCCCATGGAGACAAGGCAGCCCGGGGCTCAGAGGTGGGAAGCTATAAGCTGGAGGTCATGCAGCTAGACGTCTGCCCCCAATTCTGCATTCACCACAGAGGGGGCTGCTGCCTCCTCATGAGGCCGCAGAGGGACTTGCCTCAACATTTTTGGGATGTGACCCAAGAGGGAGGGATTGAGAATGTGGGGACAGGAGGTAGGGGGCCTAGAAAGGGAGAAGAGGTCCCCAGGGACACTCTCAGAACCTTCCAACTCCTGCCATTCCAGAGGCCACCTCACCCCAACGACAGTCACCTTTATCACTACTGCTGAGCCCTCAGCCTGAGTCTTGAGTCCTGGGAGGGGCCGGAGGAGAGGGGCACAACAGGGAGTCTGGGAAGAGGCTTAAGACCAGGATTATCTGCAACCTGAAGAACCTGGGGTGCGAGGACATGCCTATCCAAACAGGGCTTTGGGGAGAGTCCTCTTGAGCCCTGGAAGATGACAGAAAAGACCCAGAGGAAGCTCATTCCAGAACCACCTGT
Source organism: Bradypus variegatus (assembly GCA_004027775.1). Classification (NCBI taxonomy): domain Eukaryota; kingdom Metazoa; phylum Chordata; class Mammalia; order Pilosa; family Bradypodidae; genus Bradypus; species Bradypus variegatus. Next base: position 15,959 of record PVKY010001269.1, read on the forward strand.
CCTGCCTAGCATGGAAAGTCCACTTCTGCCACCATGATGCTGGCCCATCAGCCCTGGAGGACGGCGTGCGAGAGCCAGCCGGGGTCCCCAGCTCTGGGCCCACACCTTGGTCTCAATTCCAGCCCCAAACACATAGGGCAATGAGGGGCACCCTCAAGACTTCAGGAATTTGCAAAAACTGCTGGTCTAATGATTTCTCCTCCTTTTAATTTTGAATTCAGCTCCCAATGGCTCTTTCCTTCCAGCTGGGCATGAGGCTAGGGGGCAGAGATTCAGGGGTGGGGATGATTTCCAGCCCAGGAGGGCGGGCACCAGGGGAGCAGGGGAGGAGAGCGCTGTGGTGGCGGACCGGGCACGTCCATGGTTTGTGTGTGTGCCCACAAGCACTCGCCTTTGTGAGGGTGTGTGCGAAGCACAGAAGGACACAGCTGCTGGGGAACTGGTGAGGAAGCCCCACGAATAGAGGAACAAAATGAACAAGGTGGTCTCGTTGTCCTCAGCCTGTCCTTTAAAGTTGGCATCCCTGGGCCTACCCAGGGCCTGGCTCCCTCCACGCAGCCTCCCTGGTGCTGGGACCCTCCTCTTACCATGGGCTCCCCCAGTGCACACCTTCCTGGGCTGGAATCTCTGCCCCCTAGCCTCATGCCTAGCTGGAGGGAAAGAGCCACTGGGAGCTGAATTTAAAATAAAAGGAGAACTCATTAGACCAGAAGACTTTACAACTCCCTGACCCTACCCTGATCTCCGACCCACGTGGCCACTAATGGCTGAGTCCATCCTATAAGTTCCCTGCCACATCCAGTCCAGTCCCGACTGCACCTGACTGCACTTTGGCTCTCCTCCATCAGACGGATGGTGCTGATGCCCACCCAGCTGCCTGACCCAGAACTACCAGCACCAGAGACCACCAGCTCACCTGCTGCCCCACCTGCACACCCCCAAGATGTCCCATCAATTCCTTCCTTCCCTGGTTTTCCTCTCTTTTCATGACGGCCCCCTCAGGGCTGCCCTCCCTCCGTCCTCTTAACGCTGAGCCTATGAGCCTGGGCCTCGTCCTCCTTTCCCCGCCCACACGACCACTGGACAGAGCCCTGGAGGTTTTCCCCACCAGGCCCCTCCGACCTTGGCTGAGCAGGTGTGGAGGCCACACATGGTTGGGGGTTAACGGCCTCAGATGCTCCTGACCCCAGGCAGGTCAGGAGTGATTAGTGCCAGGGACCGAGGACCAGACTTGGAGTCTGGCCAGGGCAGCCTGGCCCTTTTGAGATGCACCTCAGGGAGAAGACAAGGGATGCGGGAGTGGTCAGCCAGGGTCTGAGACTGCAGAGGCCAGAGATGCTGCTTCATGTCGTTAGTTCACCTTGGAGTGTCAAGGAGCCCCTCCTAGGAAGGAAGCACCCTAAGCGCTCCCTGAGGGTGGTGGCAAGAGCTAGGCAGGGCCCCAGGAGCCCTGACACTGGGTGGAGATGGAGTTTCCACCTCACTTTCCATCTGTCCAGAAAGATGCTCTCTGGGGCTAGGGCTGGGGAATGAGCAGCTGTCCCTGGACATTCCAGCAAGGCTGGGACCTCTGGCCCAGTGTGGGCACCAGAAACCTCCCAAAGTGTGTGTGTGGGGGGGTGGATGGGGGGCTTGGAGGGATGGCTTGAGCACTGCCTCTTCCCTGGGAGGGTTCTCCCACAGAGTTTCCTGGGATAGGCAAAAAAATTCCCTGTGAGCCAGTGATAATTAAGCCCACTCTACAGATGAGGGGCCTGAGGCTCAGGGAGGAAGGGCATGGAGAGACCTAGGGAGTAGGTGGGGAAGTGCTGCCCTTCAGCCCCCAGGGCCTCCCTGGGACAGTCACAGACCACTCCAACCTCCTTGCAAACACCTGCCAGGAATCCACCTTCACAGCTTCCCTGAGGGGACACCCATGCCTGGTCCATCCCCTGCTGGCCCAGACAGGTGGCCAGATTTCCTGGCTTTCTGACTCTGAGTTAGTGGAAAACATCAGGGTAGCAGGAATGGATGTGGGTTCATGTCCTGCCTCTGTAGCTGTTGATCATGTAGACGAGGCCAGTCTTGGGGTTCTGGGTCCCAGGGCCCCGGTGAGGACAAGGAACCCCACCCAAGGGGTGGCAGGCATGAGGGAAGGTCAGCTCAGCTGAGGGGCCCGTGCAGAGGTCCCATGGGATGTGAGGAGCCAAGGCCTGTTTCCCACAACTTCCTCTTGTGATAAGGATCCTGGGGCGGCCACAAGCCCCCGTTTCCTCCAGAGGCTGTGGGGAGAGAAACTCACAGGAGACCACTTCCAGAGGGTTTTCTCCCGGCTCTGTAGGAAGGGGGTCAGCGAGGAGTCATCGCCCATCATGGTCCCCACCGAGCTCTCCATTGTGGCCCTGAGTCATCGCGGCCGGCTCGATGCTATCGCTGTCTCTTTCCATGCGGTGCAATCTAGGAATGCCTGCCGTGTCATGGCCTCAGGCCTGATGTCATCTTTCCAGAAGAAAGATGCGTGGCTGCCCACGGACCTCACACCCAACCCACAAGCCTCTGTCCTGCGGATGCTAGCTTCAGCACCCACAGGCCGTGCTGCTGTGGATTTCTTCTATGGCTCCTGCTTTCCCTCCTCTCCCAGCCTTCCAGGGCCCTCAGTCACTGGCCAGTCTCACCCCCAGCTCCCACACCCTTGGATCTTACATTGGGCTCTTCCTCTGGCCCTGAGCCCTTCTCCCTGCCTAACACTCAGGGCCTCAGCTGTCATGTAGACACTGTCTCCTGTTCACCCAGCCTCCTAAGCTCTGAACTTTCCCAGGAGCCCTTAGTCCCGGGAGACACGCTCTATCATTTGTCGAGTACCACTCTTACTCAGAGCACACTTTTGGGAGTGATGAGGAGATATATCTTGTTGCTCCATCAATGAGGTTATAAAGCCCCTGAAGGCAAGCCCGTCTGTTTTCAGTCATCCTCGTATCCCCTTCCCTTGCAAGAACCTAGTAGATACTCAACAAATATTGAATGAAGGAATGAGTGAATGAATGAATGAATCCCATATGACAACACCTTCTAAAACACCCTAGAATCTGCCTCTTCTTTGCCACACTCCTAAACCCCCATCACGATCACTGTTGCACAGTGCCCAGGCTGGTCCACAGCCCACGGGACCAAGTCCAAGTTCACCATTGTCACTTAGGCCCAGTCCTTCACGCCACTGCTGCAACCAGGCCATCCTGAACCAGGAGCCAAGCCACCCTCTGCCCTGTCCTAGGCCTGTGTCTCTGTGGTTTTCCGTGCTCTCCCCTCCCATTTCCCCCAATCCCACTGCCAACAACCAAACCTGCCTCCTGAGTTCTACTTGCCCTTTCAGTCTCTGCTGGGAGTCAGCATTTCCCAGGAAGCTTTTCTCATCTCCCTACCCCCAATCTGGGAGAGGTGGCTCCTTGGGATCCCTCATCTTGGAACTTCACCCATCCCAGCCTGGACCACAGGAGGGGAAGGTCCGCTGTGGCCTGTCTCTCCCACCAGACTGAGAGCCTCGAGGGCCCAAGCGCCCCGGCCACCTCCCCCCCAGCCCAGGGCCTGGCACCAATGGGAAAGTTTCATCAACTGTCAGGAGGAAAGCGTCCAGTCCACAGTGGGCACACCAGTTCTCTGCCTCCCTGGCCATCAGCTGGGCCCCCCACTGTCTGTGGCCCCAGCCTCTGGGCCCCTGTCTGACATGGTTTCCCACTCCGGGAGGCATCTGCCTCTAGTATTCCTGGTCCTCCTCCTGGCAGCCCACCCGCAGCCACGCACACCTCCCATGAGCTCCTGGACGGGGATGAGCAGAGGACGCATGGGAAAGATGGAGGGAGGGTCTGGGCCTCAACATGCCACCCCCACCCCAGCTTGGTCACCTAGGAATGTTCCACCAGGCTCAGAAGGGCAGGGCTGGCCTCACGGTGTGCCCCAGATCCTGGCAGAGAACCCCAGTGGAGCCTGGAGGGACACAGCCTCTAAGGCCTGGCTTCCCCATGCAAGGGCTGGAAACTTCCTGTCCTGTAGAAAAACTTGCCAGGGCCACAGGCTCAGGGCACAGTGCTTGGGTTCCACCTGCCCTCCAGGTGCTTGCTCACCTGAGCCCAGCAGAGCATCCTCACTTGTGTCTGACCCCATCAGTCTAGGCCAAATCAGCCTCTGAGGCCCTGAATCATCACACCCGGTGTGGGGAGCTTCTGCAGAGGTGCGGAGCATTTTGTGAAGCAGGTGACAAAAGCCAGGACTCCCACAGGTACACCCTTTTGTAAAACAGCTCCCTTCCCCCCAACAGAGACATGTACACATACACCCAATCACACCAGCAGACACACTCAGATATGTACACAGGTGTCCCCACACCCATGCGGACCCGAAGCTCATGGCATGGGCAGCTTGAGCCGGATCTCTTGGGCAAACACAAACTCATGCTGCCTTCTCCAAACTCTCTTGTGAAAATCAAACACTTGCAAGCCCCTGGAGAACCTGTGACTTTACCAGAAGCAGTATTTGCTTCTACTGAGGGGCCTCTGGAGCTGGAGGTGGGAATGGTACCAGGTAGGATATTGAGCTTGGAAGCCTTCTCTTGAGAAGCCCACGTCCCCTCTACCTGGTGTCACTCAGCTGGCCCCTGAAGCTCCTGGTGCCTGCTGTGGGCCAGTGCCCACCTGCCCTGCACAGAGAGGTGAGGTGAGGGTCTCAGGCTCACAGAGCCCAGAGGGAAGTCACTCAGCAAGGGGGTGCCAGAGTTGGAACCCAAACTCAGGGCCCTGAGCCACCCTGGCTGAGGGCCCCAGCCTGCTCGGCAGCTTAGGGGTTAAGTACAGCTGTGTAAGCCCGAGCTGTTACTGTCAGTTGGGATCTCACCACGAAGGAATGCTCTGCAATCTTGCTGTCTGGACATGCACCATTCCCTCTGCCCCCTTGCGGACTACTCTGGGTCCTTGGTGGCAGCTGGGGTGAGCCGTCGCATGCTCGTGCCATTTGGCTGGACAGTGGGACAGGCCTGTGAGAGTCCCTGTCATACTCAAGTCCCTCACTGTGGCCAGAGGATGGGGCTCTGGGAGGAGTGGGGGAGGGCTGGGGTGGGAACGGACAGACCACCAGGGTAGGCAAAGGCCCGCTTAGAGGCCCCCTGGGGTAACAGGCAGGAGGGGGAACCTGGGCTTAGCCTGTCTTCTATGTTCCACCTTGGCCACTGTGGGTCAGGAAATCCAAGCCGGAGGCCCCTTGGAGGGCTAGGGCAGCCTTGGGCTGGTCCGACTGCCCGGGGGTGGGGCTGGAGAGGCTCATTAATGAAAACCCCTGAGGCTGACCACCTAGGGGAAAGGCTCACGGTTCCCATGTGTAGCTGATAAGGGCCAGGAGATTCCACAGTTCAGGTAGTTCCCCCACCTCCCTGGCGTTTTGTGGTCACCATTAATCATTTCCTCTAACTGTGTATATAAGAGTTCTTTTGCCAGTGAGCCCAGTGCTCAGAGAGAAAGGCTAAAGTCCTCCAGAAGATGTGGCTACAGAACCTGCTTATCCTGGGCGCTGTGGTCTGCAGCCTCTCCGCACCCACAGACAGCCCTTTCACCCGGGCCAACAGGCACATTGATGCCATCAACGAGGCCCTGAGCCTCCTGAACCACAGTGAAGACCCTGCTGCTGTGATGGTGAGTGAGGGAGGGCGTGGGCCTCTGCCCTGACTGCCCTGCTGGCCCTGACCTGTCCCATCTGTCAGCTTGATAACATGGTATTTTTCTTTTCTACAGAATGAAACAGTACAAGTTGTCTCGGAAATATTCAATTCCCAGGTAAGATGCTTCTCTCTGACACACCTTCCCCAGGAGTCCTGGCTCTCAGGGGTGGCTCCATTTCAGCTGGACCCTCCCAGGGTGTCCACTTTCTCTCTAGTTGACAAGCTGCCAGGAGGAGGGGGGCAGGGTCCTGGTCCCTAACGAAGCTGCTAGCCTTGCCCCTGTGGTGGGCAGCTGGGCTCATTTTATCAGCTGAACAGCCACAGGAAGACTTAGCATTCCAGAGACTAGGGGTCACCAGGGGACAGGTGGGCAAGTGGCGGGGGGAGTACTTTATGATAGAGGGGTTGTGAGCTTGGGGCACTCACTCTGCCCCGTGGAGACAGAGCACAGGGGGTGTCAGGAACAACCCCTGCTCACACAGCAAGACTGGGCAATGCCCGGCCCCACCTCTGACTCCCTGAATGGTAGGGGCGAGTAGCCTCCTTCCCTGGGAGCATTGACACTCTTTAGATGCCAGGCCAAGTGAACGTGGCTGTACTGGGTGTAGGTGGCCCAAGCCTGGGAGGGGAAGAGGGTCAGACTTATGCCTGCAGTGGACAGGGCAGTGTGCATGGCTGGACCCAGCGTGAGACAAATCGGGAATCATTCTGTGCCCTAGTATGCCTTCCTTTTGGGGGGCGTGGATGTCTTCTATGTTCCACCTTGGCCACTCTGGGTCAGGAAATCCAAGCTGTGCCCGGAGGCCCCTCGGAGGTCTGGGGCAGCCCCGGGCTGGTCCGACTGCCCGGGGGTGGGGGGAGGGACTGAAGGGGAGGGGGTCCTGTGTCCCCTGAGGGCTTGTGGCCACTGCTCACCGAGGGCCGGACCTTTCCCGCAGAAGCCGACCTGCCTGCAGACCCGCCTGAAGCTGTACAAGCAGGGCCTGCGGGGCAGCCTCAGCAGGCTGGAGGGCCCCCTGACCATGATCGCTGACTACTATGCGCAGCACTGCCCCCCGACCCAGGTGAGTGTGCATGTCGGGGCGCCCGGCTGAAAGGCAAGAGCCCCAGGAGGAGAGTCTCTGTCCAGGAGGGTGGGGATGGGTGGGGTGAGACCTCTGGCTGTGGCTGTTCAGGGTCTCCAGAGGTTTTCCGTGTCAACAGATTTTTTAATGATTAGCCCCTCCAGAGAAAGGGGGTAGTGGTTAATGCCATGGTGCCGGGAGGCCCACAGCGGCCCCTAGTGGTGAGCCACTGCTACTCTTACCCTTATTGACATTATCTTCAACAAGGTCACCGGCGAGGTAAATGCAGGAAACACGGGGCCTGGGCAGAGGTCCAGAGGAAGTGCCGGGGCCCAGTGCCACCTCGCATCAGGACTTTCCCATGGCCCCACGTGGGGAGCCTGGATTGTGTGGAACCAGGAAAAGAGTCTTCCTGAAATGGACATGGCCCCAAACGCTCCTATCCCTCCTGGGCACCCGGGGATGACCCCAGCCTGGCTGCTCCGCCCTGGCCTTGGCCACGCCCCGGGCCCCACCTGCCGCCGGCAGAGCTGGGCACCCCTTGGGGAACCACGAGTGGCAGTAATATCACCTGACCCAGGTCAGGGGGCGGGCCCCAGAATGGGCCTTCTGACCTCTGAGTTCTAAGAGGCACAGAAATATGCTGGCACTTCCCCCAGGTAATCCACCCATGCCTGGGGCTGAAGCTTCCTGTGTTTTTTTTTCAAAGGAAACTTCCTGTGCAAACCAGACTGTCACCTTTGAATATTTCAAAGACGACCTGGGCAGCTTTCTGCGTGACACCCCCGTTGACTGCTGGGTCCAGAACTGAGGCAGGCAGGTCCAGCCAGGGCCGGCATGGATCACTGCCCTCCCAACTGCCAAGAGCCAGCAGCCGAGGCTCTTTGCTTGGAAGGACCATGGGACAGGCCATGCCAGCCCTGACTGGGGCCTGGGAGGGGTGGGGGGTATTTTTATATGGCAGGGATCATATACATATTTATTTATATATTTATGTATTTTTATATTTATTTATTTATTTAAGCTTATGCTCCATATTTATTTGAGATGTGTTGCCATAATAAATTATTAAAAGTCTGTTCTTATTTATGCTGTTTTCTGATTTATTTCTAACAATGAGCAAATGCTCACGGTGTTCTGCATCTGCACGGGTCAGGGAGAGGAGGAAGATGAGAGGGTAGGGAAGGGGCAGGGGTCTGAGTTTGGCCAGGTCCTGTCTGATGGGCAACCCCATCGGAGCAGAGGGAGGCCAGGGTCCCACTTGGGTGGAGCATGCTGTACACCTGGACATGCTTCCCTGGGTGCTCAAGGCTCTCACCTCAGAGAAAGGCTTTCCAGGTTTTTCTGGGAGTCTGAGCTGCCATCCAAGCTGGAATCTTGTCCCAGAGGAGGGCATCATCCTTCCCGGAGAAGCCTGGGGCTTCGCTGGGGGTTGGCAAAACCCCTGTGCCCTTCAAAGGCCCTGGGTCTTGCCACCCATCCCCCCCCCACTCCCACCCATCACACACACACATACGGGCTTCAACCCTTTCTAAGATAACTCAGCAAATAGACTGGCTCTTCAGAGAAAACTAAACCAAACCACAGGGGTCAGAGCTCAGCATATTTACCAAACTTTCCCCAAAATTGGTGATCTTAATCTTCAGAAGTCAGAATGTAAGTTGATAATTTGTTGGTATGTGGCTCTAATGTGGCATTTTTCTGAATGGGTTTTAGTTTTATATGATATTTCGAATCCAGTCAAGCACTTTCCCCTAAAATCCATGGCCTTCAAGCTGAGAAAACAGCAGCCCCCACCACCAGCTTTGTCAGCCAGGCTGCAGGCCTGTTCCTTAATGTGTCCCCCTGTGGTCTTTCCGGGGACTGTGAGGAAGTGGGTGTGTCCCCAGGTGGCAGGTGGCAGGTCTTCTCTGGGGCAGAAGGGCCTGGGGAACTGGGATTGTGTGCCATCCCCTTGCTCTCTCCACCCGTCAGCACCCGCAGATGGCACCGTCCTGGCCAAACACCTCTCCGACCACGCTAAGGCAGAGCAATCAGGGCTCCAGGCATGATTACAAATAAGCCTTCTTAGACTAAGTCTGAATTTCAGTAAAGACAGAATTCATGAAGTGTGCTGTGGTTACAGAAACATGTACGAAGAGCACATCTTGCCCAGCGATAAGGTCCTCTCTGCCTTCCTCGTAAGCCAGCGATGACTGATAAGAAATTGAGCATTTCCGTAGATTCACATATAAAGGTATCCGTCCCCACAGCAGCACTGCAAAGCCCAGGGCTTGGACTGGCTCAGGGCCACCTTCGAGTGACACCATGCACCTGTATGTGCTCCTGGCTTGCGTGCTCTGGGGGCCAGAGAGCCATTCCGCCCCAATGAAGATAGCCCCTGCGTCTCCCCAGGAAAATCACATAACAATCTGTGTCGAGATTCAGAAAGAACTTTTGGCTGACCATGTTATGTACCGTGTAAGTCCGGGTTTTCATGAAAAGTTATTTTGTGCTCAGTGGCTCTTTGTGTTTCTGACCAACTTCTCCAATTTCCAGGGTTCCTTCAGCAGGCCCCAGAACACCAGTGAGGTAAGGAGCCCTTTTTCCTTTCTGACCATTGCAGTCCATACCCAGGGAAGAGAGAAGAACTAGGGGCATTGGAATAAGAGACCCGAGGAGAAACCTGGGTGTTTGAGGAGGGAACCTCCAGCTCAGTCAATGGATTAACCATGGCCAGGCCCAGGGCTGGGGGAACAGACCTTTGGGGCCCATGAGGGAGGCCGGTAGCCCTGTCTATGTTTTCTGACCACCATCCCAAAGCAACCCTGGGCCCAGAGAGGCTCAGACACCCTCTGCCTCCAATGCATGGCCCTGTAGGATCCACAGGTCTCCTGTGGAAGCATCAGGGCAGGTCCTCGGAGCTTGGGGCCACAATGGCTCCTTCTGACCAGGGCGGCCAGGGATGGATGAGGTCAGGGGTCAGCTGACAACCCCCTTTGTCCCATCACCATCAGTGTCCCCAGTCCTGTTTCAGGAGCCCTGCTATGGGGAGTTCACAAAGAACTTCATCTCCACCCTGAAGAATCTGTTTGAACTTAATAAGAACGACCATCATATAAACAAGATTTATAAGGACATGGAAGAACTCACCAGGATCTGTTCAAGGCTGAAAGTAAGTTGTTTGCTCTTAAGGGAACCTGAAACATGATTTTTCTGCCACCACGGTCAGGGGACCAGCAGGGTAAAGCACTTCTTATGGACCCCATTTGCCACATGCAAGGCTCCTGGTGCTAGTCTTGGGTCAAATGGGTGACTCTTCTCTGTGACTCTCTGATTTCAAATAAGTTTACCATTGATGGGGGGAAGTGGAATGGGGGAGCTAGGAGTGGGAAGGCAGAGACTCAGAGGTCCTTCTGAAGGTTTCTGTCCAGGCCCTCTGCCAAACTCCCATGCAGAGGGGTCATGTGGAGCGGGCGAGAGCAGGGCTGGCCATGGACTCAGCCTGGGGAGAGGGGAAGGCCACTCAGTGCTGACCCCAGTGGGGCAGTTGGTCCAAGCTTGCCCCAGTTTGCCGCTGCCATTGGGGCGTCTTCTGAGAACCCCTCTGGAAACCCATGATGGGGGGATGGACAGCGGCATAGGAGGGCAAGTGGCAGGGAAATGACTAAGATTCTCCTCTCCCTTTGCCCACCCTGTGAATCTCACCCTGCTTTTCCTCATGTCCCTCTCCTCAGCAGCTGTGGGACTACACCCTGCTGGTTCTCTCCCCTAGGCTCTGATGATCCTTGCACAGTTCCCAGCGCTTTCCCTAAGCCAGATGGAGAAGGCCTGAGTTACCTCCTGGGGGTAGGAAGCTTACAGGCCCTGTTGCTGGAAGGACAAGAGTTTGCTTTTATTTTTATTTTTTTCTGCTAAGAAGATGACTTAAATGTGTTTCTTTTTTAGCCAACAGAATCGCCCAAGAACTGTACTATTGAGAAAAGTAATTTCTTACGGTTTAAGGAAGCCTTACAGAGTGTTGTCATATCCATAGAAGGATGGAAGTCCTGTAACATTAGAGGCAGCCTCTGGGACCCTGTCCTCTCCTGGGAGCCTGGTGCACGTGGTTAGACCTGCAGAAAATGGGATTGGAGGAACCTCAAAAATAATTTACTGTCAGGGTGGGGTGGCTGTTTGCTGAGGCCAAGAGTGGGTAATGGGGATGGTGGTGCCCAAGGAAACTTCTGTAACCAATACATCAGCTCCTGCTGCTTCAATAAAGCTGGGATATGGAAATGCTGTGAGTGAGCGTCCTGATGTCTAGGGCAGGGGTTGAGGGGTAGCTCGTGGCTCCACCTGGGCTCCCGGCCTGGAGGGCCAGGGGTCTCTCAGGAGGAGCCTGTGGCCCAGGATGGGGTGAGTGGAAGCCCCACCTCGTTGGCCTCCCCACGGCCCCTCCAGTGCCAGTGGGCACACGATAGAGGCTCCATCAGTGTCTGGGCAGCTCATTACTGCCCACTTCTCCTTGTGTTCTTCAGAACCAGAATCAGGTCCTTTCCCAGGCCCATGTCCCCAGCCTCGGTGAGCACCCATCCTCCCCCAGACTTGAGGCTCAAGGCTGTCCCCCTGGGGAGCTCTGAGTCAGATCCATTCTGTTCTCTAGGGCCCACTGTGGTGCTGCAGAAACGGTAGGCCTGGCAACTGGCTAAGGGAAATGGAGCTTTCGGGCCACTCACAGAGACCTAGGCACAGTGTTGGATCTGGGCCAGGAGGGGTCCCAACAGAGACATCTCAACCCCTGGCCCCCTTCAGGAACCATCTGACTTCAAAGTAAAGCCCCTCATCCAGCCTGCAAAGCCCCTCATGCCACCCTCCAGAGTCTCCTGGGTGTAACAGCCTCCTCCCCAACTGGTAACACCCCCACACCCCAGGGCACTGGGCCTGCCTGTGGCAAATCCACCAGCCTCTTGGGTCTGGGAGGACAGCCAGACTGGGCTACCTAGCCCTGACCCCCTACCTGCAATCCTAACCCTAATAATTTGAATGGTTTATTGAGGTGACTGAGATTACCCCACAATCCAAATAGCTTCCTACAGATGCTATGAGTCCGCTCAAGTCACAAGCTGCTTCACCAAACCAGGACAGATAAAGATCTATTTGTTCAGGAATACAATTAGGTACCAGGCTACAGCTACAGCTTGGGCCAGGCCAGACGGCCCACGAAGCTACCGCTCGGGCCTGCAGCCAGCACCAGGCCTGCCCACCCCCCAGGATTCCAGGCACTCCCTGCTCATCTGTACCTTACAGGGCCTCACCAGCCTGGGGGTCAGCAAGGGTAACAGCAAAGCGGTCACATTATCTCAGAACACAGAGAGTCGCCCTCTGGTTCAGGTTCAGGGGTCGGGGCTGGTACAGGGCACCAAGGATAGTTTTGGACCAGTGGAAAAGGGTGGTACATTCGCTGGGGGCTGTGGACTCCTGTCCCCTGGGTGCTCCACACAGGTGTTCAGGTTTCCCCAGGCTGTTCCTCGAGTGTGTGGACTGCGTGGCTAGCTGGGGCTGTTGGGATATGCTGCCAGGAAGACCCACCACTTCCCTGCACCGGCCTCCTCCTAGCTTGCATGAGGCCCCAGACCCTGTGACGGAGCCTGAGGCACCCAGCAGTAGATGCAGACATCTAGCCACCTCACCGCCATGTTCAGGTCAGCAGAGTGTGCATGAGCCTGGCCTGTGTGAGGTGGACGGGTACCTCGGTTTCTCTGAGCCACATAATCCACAAAGACAGGGTGGACTCCAGCTCCAGAGGCCAGATCGCAGACCAGTTTTAGAGCTTTGCTAAGCTGCAGGGCCTCACAGCATCTGGTTCAACCTTATGCTATAATTGGGAGGTTGAAATTGAGCTTCTGTATCTCTCTTAGTAAACAGGAAAGCAGGCAAGGTAGGGAAGGTGGCTGTACCATATGGAGTAATTGCCCCTCATCCCCTGACAGCCACAAGCCCTGGCCAAGGCCACCAAAGAGACACCCACAAATGGGCCCTGCACTGAGAGCCACTTCAGTTTCCTTCCAAGTAGGCTTGGATCTGGACGGTGGTGTGGGGCTGGTGGGGGGCTATGTGGGTACTGCTCCCAAGGCTTGGGCAGGCCTGAGCCCATGGCTCCCCAGCAGCCTGTTGGCACCACTGCCCTGGGATCTAAGGAAGTGCTGATAGGTCGGAAGGCTGGGATCTGGGCTGGACACTTAACCCTAAGAGGCATGGCTCTGACCCCTGATTGGCTGGGAATGGCCTGGGGCACCCCTCCACCTTTCCCTAAGAAACTGTTTATATCCCTCCCTAGGAGATACCGTAGGTGGGTCTGGAACAGGCCTGCCTTGGCCCTGAGGAAATGGTGTGGGCTTTGCTGGGCTCGTCTCTGCCAGGAGGGAGAGCAAGCCTGGATGGCTTGAAGAGACAGACTCATTCACATGTCAAGACTTCCTAGGACAGTGGGACGGTTCCTTCTTTACAGGGGCCTCCTAGGGGCCACCTCGACTCTCTGTGCCTCCTGCCCCACCAGGGTCCTGCCCCCCACAGAACAGCACTAGCATTGAAGTTGGATGCAGGAGTTTGTGAAATGCTGAGGGGAAAGCAGGGCAGCCCCGTCTCCTACGCCGTGCCTTGGGAACTACAACAGCCCACGGGCACCCACATGGCAGTCACTGTCACGGACCACAGGGTGGCCACACCATTAGCCTCAGCATTCATACTCAAGGAGATCACCTAGGAGGAAGAAAACTTTGTCCACAAAAGGAGCATGATGGACATAAGTCCCCGGTGTAAGGTCCAGAATGGCAATGATGCTGGGAAGGCAGCCATGTAAAAGTTGCCTGTGTGTGGGCCATGGGCTGGAAGGAAAGTGGGATGATAACTTGGGAGGTGGGATGGCAGGTGAGCTCTCTCCTCTGTTTCCTAGTCTGTGGGAGATGTAAACATGACTATGTCTTGATCTGAGGAGAGAGGCTGAGGTCAAGGTCGGGACTCGACAACTTGTGGGAATCAAGCCATCTCTTTGCTAGAGAAACTTGCATCCTCTGTGACCCTGGCTAAATGGGGCTCTTGGTGATGGCTTGCATTCCACCTGCCCAAGTTGGTTGCTCATGATTTGCCTACAGCAGGGGCTGCTCCCCTGAAGACGCAGAGCACAACTGCCTGGGTGAGAGTCAAGGTACCCTCTTTCTGAGCCAGCATAGATGGGAGAAGGGGTCTGGCTAATCCTCCCTGGTGGGGAGTACAGCTCTCAGCATGGGCCAGATTATGCAGACATCCTGCCCTGTGCTTGGAGATGGGATTCTTGTCCCCATTTCACAGGTGGGGACTGCACATCTGGCCTGTTCCACAGAGTCCTTGCTGTGCAGGACTGGCCCTGGAAACCAAGTGTGCCACGTTCCTCAGCCCCTCCGCCTCCCCGGCTCCTGTCTGCCTGTCCAGGTGGGAGGCCCTGCACATGCCTGTGCTTGGCAGCTCAAGGTCTGCGTGACGGGAAGTGGAGGGCAGGGCTGCAGGGATCCCATGGATACTGTGCTGCCCAGGCTTCTGAGCACCTAGGTTCTAGATCCAGCAGCATCTGCCCTAGACCCTCTCCCTTGTTACAGGGGTTTTGCAGATAAGAAATCTGGCACTTAGGTCTCTCCTGGGCCTCAGTTTTCTCATCTGTGAAATGGGGATATTGGGACTAAGCAGTCCCAGCCCCAGATGGGCTTGCACTGACACAAGGAGACCCAGACAGATGCAAAGCCCTGATGCCCTGAGGCCTAGGGTAGAGTGGGGAAAACCTGTCTGCTGCAAGTGTCGTGTTCCTCTGAGGAGAAGGGAGGCCAGAAAGCTCATAGCATTCAGGCCTGCAGAGCAGCCGGAGCAGATGCAGAGGAGGCACGAGGGCAGAGAGGGCTGGGATTTGCTCAGGACCACACAGGAGGTGAGCTAGACAGAATCCTCAGAACTGGCCAGGGGGCTCTGAAGGACTGCAGGGCTCAGACCTTGCCTCGAAACGGCTGACCAATTTCCCTCCTGCAAGGAGACCCTGAGCCATGGCTGCCAGGAAAGATGCAGCTTCACAAGTTATTTTTCACTGTGGTTTGAGATAAGAGTAGCAAAACAGCTTCATGTAGCCACCACTGATGTTATCTCTGGCCCAGTCCTACTCCTTCAACCTGAGAAATGATTAATTGAAAACTTTTCTCCTTTTTCTTTTTCTCAACTTCAAGGGAAGATCAGTAAAAACTTCCCTGACTCTGCCCTCAAACACGCCACCCTCACCCTCACCCAAGGGGAAGTCAGCATTTCCTTCAAGACCCCATGGTCCTCCTGGAGTTGGGGAAAAAAGAACTTTTAAAGATTATTCTATTTTCATTGTATTTTATACAATAAAACACACAAATCTTAAGTGTGCATTTCAGTGAATTTTTACATTTTTACTAATGCAACCAGCATCTAGAGCAAAATATAGGATATTTCCCAGCACCCCAAAAGGCTTCCTGTGCTTCCTCTCCTAGTTCAGTATCCACCCCTCACCCCATCAAGCATAACCACAACTCCATCCTCTGTCACCATTCTTGAACTTCGTTTGAGAGAAATCATACACTCTTTTATGTCTGAAATCTTTCAACATTAGGTCTGTGCAATTCTTTCTAGTGGTTGCAGGTAGATGTTGTCTGTTCTTTTGTTGCTGTGTAACATTCCATTGCATGAAATATCTTACAACTTATTTACCCATTTTATTGTCGATAGGTATCTTGGGACTAATATTAATAAAGCAATAAAGCAGCTGTGAGCATTTTTGTTCTTATTTGGGAAGCACGAGTATACATTTCTGTTGGAAATGCTAGGAATGATGTGGAATTTCTGGGTCATAGGATGTACATAATTTAGCTTTAGTAGGTACTGCTGGACATTTTTCCAAGGAAAGGCATTTCATAAACAACGTTGTTGTTTCCTGTCTTTTGTAGACACTGCTTATCCACCAGATACTGGCTCTCTCTTCTCCCCTCACATGACCTAAGGCAGCTTTCCAAACGTCCTCGTCATTATTGGTAATTCTTCTCTGCATTGTTCAGTCTTGCCCAATCCTCCAAACGTGATAAGCCAACTGTTGGGAAATAAAACTTAAATCCAAGTAAGTTCTGGGCTGAGGTCAGGCCTGCCCTTGGGAGCCTGGCTTGGGCAGCTGAAGTGAAGTGTGCCCGTCCATCAGAGAACTCAGCCAGTGTATTACTTACCAGTCCCCTATGCTGCCTCAGCTATGGAGGGGCTGCCTCTACTTCCAGTACCTTCTTCTGAGGGGAGTGAGCTCAAGAAGGGCCCAGTCAGACATGGATGTGGATGGTGTCTTGCCAATATGTTGAGGAGCACAGTCCTTGTCCAGTCTCTGGCCCTGGAGGCTCTGGGAGACCCTGAGGAAAGTGCACTGTACCACTGTCCTGGGCAGAGAGAACAGGCCGAGGGTGGAGCCTGGCCTAGTGTCCTGGGCTTTTCTGGGGTCTTGGTCAAGCCCCCACCATGTCACTCTCACTTTCTCAGCCCCTTTCAAATCTGCTGCTTTCTCCTCATCTTTACGGCCTTGCCCTGGTCTCACCCACCACCCTTTCCCATGCAGGTGACTGCCTTGCATGCCCCTCAAATGTCCCTGCTTCTCTCCCCCGGCAGCCTGACACATTCACTCATCAACTAATTCATTCGACAAAAGTTTGCTGAGTGCCTACAAAGTGTCAGGTACTGTGCCCAGCTCTTGGGGTCCTGCCGGAAACACAACAGCTGACTCTGCCTGCCCTAGCTGTGCTTACATTCCTGCCTGTTCTCTCCAAGTGAGCTCCAAACGCTTGGTCTGGCCTAAGACTACGGCCCCCACAGATCTCCCCAGCCTCATGGCTCGCTGCCCCGACCCCCGACCCTGTCTCCCTCACACCAGCCGTGGGCTCCCCTACCATCACCTGCCCCTCTGCCTGGATCCCCAGCCAAGTGGCTGATATCTGTCCCCCCAGAAGCATTCTCTCTGCCTAGGACAGCAGTACAGCACACTTTCCTCAGGGCCTCCCAGAGCCTCTAGCGCGAGAGACTGGACAAGGGCTGCACTCCATGACATATTGGCAAGACACCATCCACATCCATGTTTTCCCGGGGGTGTGGGGGTGCAGAGGCCCTCCGCTGGGGCACCCTCTTCCTTCACACTTACTCTGGGGCTTGTCTGCCCATCCCTGGGCCATGAGATGCCCTCCACCTGCTCCTTAGGAGACTGGGGGACTCTGCTCTGAATTGCCAAGATGTCCTCACTGCTCTATGTTCTATCCCAGAAGTGGGATGGGGGTGCTCACTGCATAGATGCCGACAGTGGCAGCCTACATTCCAGGTTTGATGAAAATGAGCCTCTTTTCACCTCTGATTAAAAGAAATGCTCATAGGTTTTATGGACGTCAGGATGGAAAGGCAGCCTGAATTTCCTAAAGTTTAGAAAATGCACTTTGGGACAAAGATCAGCACTAGCTTGTACCAAGATGCTCAGTACACAGGCAGGGAAGTTATTACCATTACCCTTAGCAACAGCATCTGACAGGTAAACTGGGAGAATACCCTTGGGCCCAGCCAGGAGCCAGAGGGGCTAGGAACCCAAGGCCAGCACAGCTGCTTGCTCTATTTCCCACTTAACAGATTCGGGAATCTTTTCAGAGGAAGCAGCAGGAAGGAGGGAAGCCCAGCTCTCTAGCAATGTGTCACACTTCCTCTGCCCAGAGTCTGGGGCAGTCCCAAGCTCTCACGGTGGAGGGCCTGGCTCCTGTCCAGGCCCTTCCATCAACCAGACTGGATAAGGGTGGAGTGGTTTCATGTGCTGAGAGAGGAGGCCCAGAAAACAGCAGTTGCTACTGGAGCCACAGCTTGGAGTCAGAAACTACATGACCACTCATAGCCTTCCCTCTTTCCCAACACCCCAGGAAACTGTCCCGGACTGACCTCCACAGCCATTAGGTCCCCTTCTCCCTCTGGAATCTCTCTGGGGCAGTTCT